>CAIGQW010031024.1:446912-466081 GCA_903798125.1 Danio choprae
ACACACACACACACACACACACACACACACACACACACACACACACATACGCGTAAACAAATTAGCACTGCAGCAAAACCCACTCAGCTGTCTAGATAGATAGCGTTTCAAGAAACCGGAGGTGTGTTGTTACTGGTGTAAAATGTAAACTTAACAGAGAAAACAATCCCAGAATGCAGCACGGTCGCTAAGAAAAATGATTCGCGCAGATAATTTGCATGCAAAGAAATTTGTGAATTTGTCATTAATTTATTTTGCTCATAGGAAAGTTTTTGCACATATTTTTATATGCTTTTATTAAAAACAACAACAACAACTCTTTACTCTCTGCTTGCAAGAATCGGATCACTAAATAAATGCAAATTAATTCGCTTTGCTTGTAAAGGCTGATTTATACTTCTGCGTCGAGTGATCGGCGTGACCCACGGCGCCTGCCTTGCGCGTAGTCGTGCATTTATATTTCTGCGCGTTGTTTGTGTTGCTCTGCAATAACACTTCTGAAACGCTAGCTGGCAGCAGGTTTTTCTTATGTTTCTTTGCAGGACTCCACACTTGTGAACACTCGCTCCATCGGGCTCGTGGCTCTCAGCACCACCCATGCTTGTCAGCGCTACCAAGCCGAACAATCACAGAGCTTACGCTGGGTGTCGTTACCTCCGTGAAGTTGGCCCCCCTCCCAACACAAAACGTCAGCAAAATTGTCTCGTTCGTTTGTGCTGGTTTGTGCTGCAAAAATATTAGTTTGTGCTGTTTTAGTTTTTGAGATATTAAAATAATTTTTGTAGGTCATTCAGCAGTCACGCTGCTCCCCAACATGCTTAAAACTCACCCCAAATAGTCTTGTTCGTTTGTGCTCCGTTTGTGCTGGTTTGTGCCAGTGAAAGATCCGTTTGTGCCATTTCCGCTATTAAAATATTACACATTGAATTATGGACGATTTTGTCATCAGCCCCCCAACATGCTCCAAATTTAACCAAAAGAGTCTCCTTTGTTTGTGCTGGTTTGTGCCGGTGAAAGATCCGTTTGTGCTGTTTCTGCTATTAAAATATTACACATTGAATTATGGACGATGACGTCATCAGCCCCCCCGACATGCTGTGAATTCGTATGTCTCGTTCGTTTGTGCTGGTTTTTGCTGCAAAAATATTCGTTTGTGCTGTTTTAGTTTTTTGAGATATAAAAATATTATTTGCAGGCCATAAATATTTCGAAACAATCGAAAAGAGGTAATCGATTAAGGGGCAGAATAATATTGACCTTAAAATGTTTTTTAAAAAAAATGTAAAACTGCTTTTATTCTAGCCGAAATAAAACAAATAAGACTTTCTCCAGAAGAACAAAAATTACAGGAAATACTGTGGAAAAATTCCTTGCTCTGTTAAACGTCATTTGGAAAATATTTAAAAAATATAGAATCATTCACAGGAGGGCGAATAATTCTGGCTTTAACTGTATGAATGTATGTGTGTGTGTGTATATATATATATATATATATATACTTTTGTTTATCATAAGTTTTATCTGTGAAAAAGTAACTTAGTGGAAACAACGCTGCCTTTCTAGCATGACTGACTGATCTCACTCACGTGACAAACTGGACAATTTTATTGACGGCTTTTCTTTCTTTTGAAACTTTGATTTTATGTTGAGGGGACTTTGAAACATATATAATCGCACATAAATAAGCGACACTGCCATACATGTAAAACTGTGGATTTCAAAATGTAATGTTTTTTACATTAAATTGACAACACTTACCTTTGAACTTGCAAACTATTAGCGAATAAACTCGATTCACTTGTAAAAATGGTTCCACGAACAGCTCCAGTATATTACTACTACTCTGTAAAACACTTTTACGAGCTTCCTGACTAAATTTGTTTGGTTGTGTTTCGCAAACAATATGCAAAAAATTCACTCTACTTCTTTTGACTTTTTATTTTTTATAATATTATTATTAGCCAACTTATCCAGCATATGTTTTACACAGCGGATGCCCTTCTAGCTGCAACCCAGTACTGGGAAACACCCATACACACTCATTCAGACACGTACACTATGGCCAGTTTAGTGTATTAAATTCACCAATTCACCCAACTGACCCAGCCGGGAGTCGAACCAGCTACCATCTTGCTGTGAGGCTGTGAGGCTAACCACTGAGCCCCATACATATTATACATTTACAATTATGTTGTTGTTGCTGTTATTATTGTTGTTGTTGTTATTATTATTATTATTATATTTACAGCCCTCCATGAACATAGGCCTATGTAAACATATATACAATGGGGAAAATTTGTATTAAACACGTCACCATTTTTCTCAGAAAACATGTTTCTAAAGGTGCCGTTGACTTGAAATATTTTCTGATATTTACGAGGGCTGCACAATATTGGGAAAAATCTGACATTGCAATATTTTTTGTTTTGCTGCGATATACAGTATATTGCGATATGAATATAATTTCATCAGATGATTTGAATAGCTTTATTTGGATAGATTTCCTTAATTAGATCGACTCTGGGGATCAAGTCTTTTTCTATGGAGTGTATGTGCATAAAATATAATCAATTACAAGCATATATAAATATGACAGAGCAAAAATAAAAAAGAAATAAACAGTGATTTCTGGGTTTCTGGGCAGTCTAACAGTGTTCAAATGGAGAAATTGAACAATCAAACGTAAAATAACATGCTTTTTATTGTATAAATAATGTTTTACAATAATAGAAAAATTATATTTAATAATCTCTAGGGATGTAACGATTCACCTGACTCACAATTCGATACGATTCACGATACTAATCTCACGATTCAGTCACGATTTTTTAACAAAATTATTCTAAACAAATTTAAGGTGAAGATTTTTTTCATTCATTCATTTTTTTCTTAAATGCTGCACATTTTTTGCTAAATAATATATTTTCTGCCATAACCAAATAGCTATTTTAAAAACAAATAAATTCCAAAAAACGATAAAAGAATAATACAAACTAAAGAAGATTCATTAATATAAACAAACTAAAACTGATTATGCTGGGATTTTATATTTTTTAAAAGAAATATCAGAATATCGGGCCTCACGTGGCGCAGTGGGTAGCACGTTCGCCTCACAGCAAGAAGGTCGCTGGTTCGAGCCTCGGCTGGGTCAGTTGGCATTTCTGTGTGGAGTTTGCATGTTCTCCCCGTGTTGGCGTGGGTTTCCTCCGGGTGCTCCGGTTTCCCCCACAAGTCCAAAGACATGCAGTATAGGTGAATTGGGTAGGCTAAATTGTCTGTAGTGTATGTGTGTGAATGGGTGTGTGTGGATGTTTCCCAGTGATGGGTTGCAGCTGGAAGGGCATCCGCTGCGTAAAACATATGCTGGATAAGTTGGCGGTTCATTTCGCTGTGGCGACCCCAGATTAATAAAGGGACTAAGCCGAAATGAAAATGAATAAATGAATGAATATCAGAATATCAATGTTTTCTGGCATAAGCTGAGCTCTTTGCACATTTACAATGTCCCCTGCTGAAAAAAACTCTTTCACTGAGGACTGAGATGGCTGGTGTGGAGAGGTAAGCCTTTCCTAAACCAGAGAGTAGTGTGTACAAAGGTGGTCAACAGGCCCTCTGACCCAGGGAACTGGCCACTGGCATAAAATACTGATTATAAAATTACTAATTATATAGTAGGATAGAGACAGGAGTTGAACTTGATTATGAAGGTGAATAATTAATATTACTTGTATAATTAGTAAAAATATCAGAAAAGACTATAAAAAAACAATCTTGAACATTTTTAAATACTCAATAATAAAAAGCTAATTATTAAAATATGCATAAACTAATTTGAAAAGGAGAGGGTAAAAATAGTCTAATACCTGCTTCTGTAACAGAACAACTTTCTCTTTCAGTCTGAAAAACATCTTAACACTTTCGCTATGAAAACACTGATGCACTGTGTGATCTCCTTAGCACTTATCGGAGCAAGCGGAGCTGCAAATCACGCGGTCCGCGTGGTTTGGCTTATTAATCGTTTTTTTTGCGTACAGACGTGTGTGACAGTAGTTTTTCACTGTGCTGACAGTTTATGTGCATCATATTCGTTGTTCTGTTAGTGTAAGTAAACGTCTTTTTGCAGTATTTGCACACAATTTGTATTTGCCGCACTTCACCGCTGTCATTTTACTTTGCCCGCCCACCTCTTGCTCGCCGCTGATGTGCAGGTAAAGCGAGTTTGCGCCTGTAAACACAGCGCCCCCTCTGTTCAGAAAATGTATCGCGATTCATTCAACATTTCTACTGATTTGAATCGTCATATATTTGAATAGATTTTCAACCGACTCACGGTGAATCGTTACATCCCTAATAATTTTGTTATCCTTTAATCTTTAATAAATAAACTAATCCTGCGATGTGACTATTGCAGACTATTGCGATATCGATGCTCAAATGATATATAGTTTCATATAGTTCAGCCCCAATATTCGCTCTTTTCAAATAGCTTCAGCCATTGTGCTTCAGGTGTCCTGAGTTTGAGTCCCAGCTCACAGACCTTACTTGATACTAACCAGGAAAGATCTGCGAGTCTACATTTATTATGTCCTGTCATAATAAAAGAAAAATTTGACTTGCAAATCGATGCCATCGAATTTCACTTGAAAATTTTTCACGTTGGCATTGTTCATTGGTCAGCCATTGGCCAATAAAACAGCTTTACCTGGCCCGCGTTCCTCACACGTCTGCATCATAGACTGTAAAAGATATTGACGTAGTATCTGTGATGTCACCCATAGGTTTCTGAAGAGCGCAAATGTAGCTACAAATAGGCGTGGCCAACCGTCTCCATTTTGATCGTGCGTCATCGCACAGACAGGGGCTGCCCAAAAAAGGCCAAAGAGGCGGATCGTCAGTAGAGCTAAAGATGCCTGCTAGCATTTTGAATAAACGCTTAATACTTCATTACCTGCAACTCGTTTGTGTTCTGACCACATGGGCTTGGTTGTATACTATATCAATAAAGTGTTTAGTCTTTTAAAAAACACTGTTGTAATACTTTGAGCCACTAAGCATTGTTCTTATGGCGTTTTACTACAGGAGGAAAATAAATCCCAAATACTCGCAAATATAGTCTGTGTTAGTAAACGCAAGGCTATTTATGAAATCCAGGCATAAAACTGTATGACATTGTTTCAGATGACTGTTCTATTGCCTACAGCTAATCAATCTGTCAGATCCTGGAGTGCATTACAGTTCTAAAGAAAATTATAAATAATAAATTATCTTAAGTAAAACAAATACATTTATAGATATGGTATATAACGTTAAGTATAAAATTTCACTCACCTGGGAAATAGAGGCTACTTGAATGGTTTGTCAGGATAATTAAGTGCACACAGCATGCCATATTATCTGATAATTGTAGGAAATAATTCCAAAAGGCAATTGACTGTGTAAAGCCACATAAAACAAAACAAAAATACGATGTATATGCCGAGCTTAGCGGCTAATCAGCCGGAATCAACTGAGGTGACATGACGGCGACCAGCGAGACCTAGCTGTCACTCAAGTGGCCACACACCCTTAATTATGCAGACTTAAAATAGCTTTTCAAAAATTCACCCTCCTCACAGATGTCATGAAGAGTAATATTAGCTATATACATCAAAACTATATTTTGTACCAGGCTGTAAACATGTTATTATCAACTGTAATATTAGCCAATTTAGCATAGCGGTCAGTGAATATCTGGAGTTCCTGGAGCCCGCCCCCAATGGCGAGTCGATGAATTGCGGTTTCAGTTACTTCTGTATTGCCTTCATGAGGGAAAGCGGGAGGTCGCCGCTTGGTCTGCATTTACAAGTGCACAAATGGGTTTTGCAACAGGAATATCGCAAAATGTGTAGCAAAAGTACAGGACTTGTACTTGTACCGCCAAATCTGAGAGGTTGTGAGTGGCGACGTGTGGTTATACAGTGAAACTGCAATAAAGTGCTCAAGTAAATTTGCCGTACACCTCTGTGTCTGTCATTTTGTATTTGTGAATGACATTTTACAAATACATAACTATTAATCTGCAACTTGGGCAGCACGGTGGCGCAGTGGGTAGCACAATCGCCTCACAGCAAGAAGGTCGCTGGTTCAACCCCGGCTGGGTCAGTTGGCGTTTCTGTGTGGAGTTTGCATGTTCTCCCCGTGTTGGCGTGGGTTTCCTCCAGGTGCTCCGGTTTCCCCCACAAGTCCAAAGACATGCGATATAGGTGAATTGGGTAGGCTAAATTGTCCGTAGTGTATGTGTGTGAATGGGTGTGTATGGATGTTTCCCAGTGATGGGTTGCAGCTGGAAGGGCATCCGCTGTGTGAAACATATGCTGGATAAGTTGGCGGTTCATTCCACTGTGGCGACCCCAGATTAATAAAGGGACTAAGCTGAAAAGAAAATGAATGAATAATCTGCAACTTCCAATTCAAAACACATGTGTGTTGATTATTGTCTGTGTGTGCAAATCGAGAGATTCAGCCATTCACATAGGAGCTGTGAGTGTAAGTTTCAGCCGACACATACAAATATTATTATCCCAAGTGCTCACATTTAGATTTGCAAGCTCTCAAGGTTTGCTACTGATTTACCTTCATAGTTTTCCTCTGTGCTACTTCTTTGGTGTGCGCTTGGTGTCTACTAAACTACTGGATTCCACTGAACTTGTATTAAGTAGTCATTTGAATGCAGCAAAAAGAAAGGTTTTCACCTATAATGTGCGTTGCAGTATTTGTTGGCGTAGTCGCTCCAGGTTCCAAACCTCCGCGGATACAAAGCATCGATTTGCATGAAAAGCTGAAAGAAAGAGCAAGATGTCAAATCAATGCGACACACCGCGTATCACACACACACACACACACACACACACACACACACACACACACAAACTTTACAGCGGCAACATCCAAATGGGAACAAATAGCATTAAAAAGACGGGACACTGTTAAAGTTCTGACCTCGGACCTGCGCAATCAGGAGTTTATTGAAAAACAGTCAGCAGAATTCTGTTTATAGCCGGCGCCGACGAATACTCTGCTGATTAAAGCTGATTAAATCAGGTATTAAGTTCATAAAATGCAAATGCGCTTCCTCCTAAGAGAAAGTCTCACAGTGCATATTAGTACAAACTAAACAGCGATTATCTTGATGAATTAAGAAAACAGGGTGTCTTTCATAAGTCCGGCAAGACGTTTCAGAGGAATTAGAGAAGCAGTGGAGGTTGAGGCTGGTAATTACACACCAGGGTCATCTTGAGAGGTCTTTACGTACGCACTGACGCAGATTTAGTTTGCGGGATAATGTGGTGAATGTTTTTCTTAGAAGGAAAATGGCAGCTCTCTTCATGTTCCGGGGAGGTATACAGAATGATGAAGCCTTAATTATTTCCTGCATAATGTATCGTTCAATTAACTGGCCATCAATAACTGGTGATACAGCAATAAAAGCTAGTAAACACGATATTTAATAAAACGCAACTAAAACTGATGTTGTGAAGAGTGGATATACTGCACAGTCTGTTTAGTGCTCTTCATTCATAAAACACAAGCGTGTGTGTGTTGTTGCACTTAGCTCAAATTTATTTTCCCCCTTAATGAACAATAGTACAGATTTGCTTATAAAATGTACAAATTATTTAAATATTTGTATTTGTATTGTTCGTAGTTGCAGTTCGTAAGAATAAGAAAATAAATTCCCTGTTTGTAAAAATGTTTTTGTGAACAGTTTGCAGAGAAAGTTGCTAAGTTTGTAATAGGGCTGTGCAATAAATCGCAAAAGTATCGTTATTGCGATAACCATATATACGCATCGCAAACGTGTGATAAATTACATTTATTTAATGCATTGGTTGTTTGTCTAAATTTGATCAGTCAGATGGGGTCGTACTATCTTTAATCTTGCCTCCCCAGTAGTTGCTGTTCTGCTATTGGCTGGAGCAAAAATAGCTGAAAATAAACACTAATGGGCGGAGTCGAGACGAGAGAGGAAAATGATAACAGCTAATCAGAATATCTGCTAAGGTTTTCACTCATACCATTTTTAAGACTAAATGTTTGCACCTTGACCAGTTTTTTTGTTGTTGCCTGAATTAAAATGAATTAGCAGTTAGCATTAGCATTTTTTTTAGGAAAATGTTATATCGTAAGATATATCGTTATCGCAGTACTCAACAACATAATTGCATATTTCTCCCAGTATCGTACAGCCCTAGTTCTTAAGAATAGTTTTGCGAAGTTTGCAAAATGATTTGCTCTGTTCATAAAAATGGTTTTGTGTAGATTTTGTCAAATATTACCTCTGTTTGTAAGAATAGTTTTTTGATCCGTTTGAAGAGAAAAGTCGATCTGCTCATAAGACAAATAAATTCCTTCTGTTTGTTACAATGGCTTATAAAGAAATTCCCTCAGTTCGAAAGTATTTTTTGTTTTGCAAACATTTTGGCCAAAGTTGCAAAGAATTTCACTGCACATAATAAAGTTTTTATGAACACTGCAAACTGTTACAGACTGAACTTAACTCCGTTCATAAAAATGGTGGTATTCTTTAAATTGTTCGCAAATATTTACCGAATTTGCGCAAAATGTTCGAATAATGTGCAAATTATTGACACAACCATTATAAACAGAGTAAATATCTTTCCAAATTGTTTAAAAGTAGTAGTATAATAATAATATTATATTAATAATAATAATAATAATAATAATAATAATAGTGGGCCTCGCAGTGGCGCAGTGGGTAGCACGTTCGCCTCACAGCAAGAAGGTCGCTGGTTCGAGCCTCGGCTGGGTCAGTTGGCATTTCTGTGTGGAGTTTGCATGTTCTCCCTGTGTTGGCGTGGGTTTCCTCCGGGTGCTCCGGTTTCCCCCACAAGTCCAAAGACATGCGGTACAGGTGAATTGGGTAAGCTAAATTGTCCGTATGAGTGTGAATGGGTGTGTATGGATGTTTCCCAGAGATGGGTTGCAGCTGGAAGGGCATCCGCTGCGTAAAACATATGCTGGATAAGTTGGCGGTTCATTCCGCTGTGGCGACCCCAGATTAATAAAGGGACTAAGCCGAAATGAAAATGAATGAATGAATGATAATAATAATAATAGGTGTGTGTATAGCGCCCCTCCAGGTCTCGAGGACACTTAATCAATTGTCAAGAGGAAACAGTAAGACAGAAAGAGTAGACAATGGGGGAAACAATAATTAGTAGACATACAGTAGTAAAAGAGCATTACATAGACAAAACAACTTAACAAAAAAAACTTAACGATTATAATATTCAGAAAATAAGTGAGCAATTTATGCAAAAATTCACGGTAATGCTTTAGTTTATGTAACAAGTCACACTATTAACTGCTGCCTTATTACTTGCCTTATAAACACCCAAACCCAACTACTACCTTACTAACTATTAATAAGTAACTAACTAGTGGTTTATTGAGCTAAACGTCATAGCTAATGGTTTATTAATAGCAGGAACTGTACATAAAAATGTGAAGTGAGCAAATTCAAGCCATTTTACAAGGAAAATAGAGTAGAAGCTTAGCAGATTAATAACCCACATCTACAATCGCGACATCACAGCGATCCTAACCAAAGGATCTAAATTAAGTAATTTCCCTTGATTTGACTGGAAATAGAAAACACATTTTCTGCATTTCGATGATTCTAAGCGTATAATTAAGTGACGTATTATAACGCCATCATCATTTTTAATTGCTTCCATTTAAATATATAGTGTCCATTCTGATTCCTGCGCTTCTAAAACTGGTTCACACTGTGACATGGAAGCAAAATAGCACAATGTAAAAGAGAAAAGGAAAAGGCAAGAGAAAGAGAGAGGACGGGGGTGTTTGTGTGAGCCGCAAATATTACAGCACAGCCCTGGACAGAGTAATAACAGCTGAGATGAGCGCTGTGCTTTTGAGACCTCTGAAAGAGAGCGCTTTCTCTCTCTTCCCTTCTCATTCAGAGCCGTGGCTCGAAAAATCACTTAAAAATCCCCTCATTTTTACTCCAGTCACCCCTTGGCATTGATATTCCACCTCTGCAGAGGTCAGTGGGTTAAATAAACGCCCACGCCTGGCGTAATATAGAGGCAAACAGAACAAACCGGACAAAACCGCACGAAATGGGATAATATTTCCAACACCCGTGTCAATTTACCGCCTTTGAGTCGTATAAAAGGATAAACGCTGAAAACGATCTCTCCTTTGATTGATTCATTCAATTTTGCCGCGAGTGGGTCATTAGATCGGAGAGATAGTAACTGTGTAAAAAAAAAAAAAAGTTTAGTCTTGGCATAAGCAAATCCTTCATGCTGACCCAACACAAATCGATTAAGTTAACTTTAATATTTTTATACATAAAATAATTAAGTTGTCCCCCAAAAAAGTAAGAATTGTGTCTTCAACTCATTTTAAATAAGTAGTTTAAACAAGCAGCAAAAGTAATTTGAGTGTGTGTTGATCGAGTGCTTCATGTAATATTTGTCAGTCAAATAAATGATTTCAATAACATACATTTGGAGGGGAAACTCATCCAAACTTTTAGTTTATGATATTATCGCACTTGCAATTTTGGGTTGACATGAGCGATGAGAGGAGGATGGGAAATATGTCAGCTAATGCCAAGAGCTCCTCCTGGTTTAGCTCAAACAAAATCGGAGTATGCGTATTAGCAAATGGCTTAATAAATCAAAAGCAAATGACAAACAGATTTGGAGGAGACGTACCTCCTCTGGTCTGCCCAGCGCCGGGGTGCCAGTTAGAAGGATGGCACGCTTGGCGCTCTGGATGATTGGCACCAAGATTTTACTACGGGCTGCGTTGCGGGATTTCAGGTAGTGGGATTCGTCTACTAAAACCACGGCGAAGCGTTGCTTGTTCAAAGCCTCCAGTAGGGGGCGCGCATCCGTCGTGAGCAGCCCGTATCCTAGTATCGTCACTTTGCTGGTGCTGATACTCCTACATAACAAACAAACAAAACAACTTCATTCAAATGCGAGACCAAATTTTAACATGTAGTGTTAACAAAATTCAGCTAAAAGAGATCCTGGTTTTTGTTTTTAAGATTCGCACAAAGGATTGTTCTGTTCTTAAGAACGGTTTTGCGAAGAATTTCATCCTAGTCATTAGAATGCATTCGCAAACATTTAGCTAACTTGGCATGCTTGTAATTAAGTTGATGTTAGGTTAGCTACGTCTAATAACTAGCATTTTACGAACATCTTCTGCTAAAATTGTTCTCAATTGTCCGTATTTTGTGATTCGTTTTTATTTTATGTTTTTTTTTCCGTTTATTTACGGTTGTGAATTGCATTTATGGGACCTTGATCTCTGCTCTGTCGACATTTGATGTTGAAAATTCAACTCTACAGTTTAACAAATTGACTTTTATTGACATTTTAGTAGATTGAAACAATATAATGTACAGGAAATACAGGATTCATTTTTTTTTACTTTTCAAGGTTAAAACTTGTTGGAAGAAAAGGTCCTATGATGCAATTCAAAAGCATAAATAAACGGGGAAACCATGAATCACAAAATACAGAAAACTGCTAATTTATGGATATTTTTACAGTGTAGGTATGGTTTTGCATTTAAAAATGATTTGCAAAGAAATTCACTGTTTGCAATAAGTTTTGTGAATGATTTTCGAAGATTTACTGCGTTTGTTTTTAATCCAAACTTAGACTCAAATGTCACAAATCTCCATGTAGATGTTTGTGAAAATGTAGCTATTTCTAAAAACCAACACTTGAAAATGGAATAATGTTTATTCTGGGTGTATGGACTTGGACACCAATAGCAAGATGTTTTTGGTTTTAAACGTTTAGCACACTATTTCACTATACTTGTACAGTATGCTTTTTTTTATTTTTATCAATTATTTCTAATACATTTTTCTGCGCACAGATTCCTAGAGCTCTTAAGTATGCTTTTCCAAAAAAGACAAAAAATGTTTTATGCAAAGTATTATTTTAAGCATTTGCCAATAAATTTCTTCTCGGATGTTTTTTTTTTTTTTACACAATTTTGCTGTTTTTTGTGCAAATCTTGACACATTTGCAAAATCATTCTTACATTACGTGAGTTTTATAACTATAATAACCCAAGCTTAACTTTAACGCAAGAAATGTTGCACATTTCCATATTGATGTTTGCGAAAGAGCTACTTCTAATAGCTAATAGCTTCCATTTCTAACATTTTACGAACATTTTGCACAAATTTGTTCTGCTTGCAGGTATTGTTTTGCGAATGATTTAAACTAATTCACTCTATAAGAGTAGATTTGTCACTCTATTTGTAACATTTTGTTTTTCTAAAGCTAAACTTTGTCGCAAATCTGAAATGTCGCAAATCTTCATGTACATGTTTTGCGAAAATGTCTATTTCTTATAACGAACAGTTAAAAATGCATCAAAATAATGTTTATTCTGGTTGTATGGCTTAAACACCAACAACGAATTGAAAGAAGGGTTTTATGGACATTTTGTGCAAATGAATTTTTTTTTAAACAATTTCGCCAAAGACTTCTTCTGTTCTTAAGAATGGTTTTACTCACAATTTCACTCATAAGTTGTTATGATCACCAGCGATCTAGCAGTTGCAGATCGCTGGAGAACTACACATCTGCCACTGATATGAACTACAAATCCCAGAAGTCTTTGCACTCATCACTCCTGCCACAGCTGTCAATCATTCAGACAGTCACACAAACACACAGCTGAAGCTCATGATTGACTCATTACCATTTATACACCTCACATTCTCATGCACATTGCTGAGTCTTGTTTTTCCTGTATGCATTACAAAGTGTTTTTTCCTGTTTGTCCTGCCATGTTTTGACCCTTTGCATTGCTTATTGTTCTTGTTTTGCCGCGGTGGCGCAGTGGGTAGCGTTGTCGCCTCACAGCAAGAAGGTCACTGGTTCGAGCCTCAGCTGGGTCAGTTGGCATTTCTGTGTGGAGTTTGCATGTTCTCCCTGTGTTGGCGTGGGTTTCCTCCGGGTGCTCCGGTTTCCCCCACAAGTCCAAAGACATGCGCTATAGGTGAATTGTGTAAGCTAAATTGTCTATAGTGTATGTGTGAATAAGTGTATGGGTGTTTCCCAGTGATGGGTTGCAGTTAGAAGGGAATCTGCTGTGTAAAACATATGCTGGATAAGTTGGCGGTTCATTCTCCTGATTAATTAAGGGACTAAGCCAAAAAGAAAATGAATGAATGAATGTTTTGCCGACTGTCCTGACTTTTCGCCTGTTTCTGACTACGCTCTCTGGATTACCCTCCATGCTCCTCTTGTTAATAAACTGCACGTGGATCCTCATCTCCGTTGGCCCGACCCGTATGTAACATAAGTAAATTAAGTTTTGCTCAAATTATTATTATTATTTATATTATTAAGTGCACAAATTCACTCCTGGGCGACACGGCGGCTCAGTGGTCAGCACTGTCGCCTCACAGCAAGAAAGTTGCTGGTTCGAGTCCCAGCTGGGTCACTTGGCGTTTCTGTGTGAATTTGCATGTTCTCCCCGTGTTGGCGTGGGTTTCCCCCAGGTGCTCCGGTTTCCCCCACAGTCCAAAGACATGCGCTATAGGTGAATTGAATAAACTAAATTGACCGTTGTGTATGTGTGTATGGATGTTTCCCAGTATTGGATTGCTGTATTCGAAGGTATTCGCTGTGTAAAACATATGCTGGATAAGTTGCCGGTTCATTCCGCTGTGGTGACCCCAGATTAATAAAGGGACTAAGCCAAAGGAAAATGAATGAATGAAATTCACTCCTGTTTTTAAAAGTTTTATTTAAAAATTTTTCATAAATTTTCATTTTCATGCTTATAAATTTCTGCTCTTAACAATGTTTTTACACAATTTTGCTCTGCTTTTTTGTGGAAATCTTGTGATGCATTTGCCAAATCATCCTTACATTACATGAGTTGTATTCGGCGTAATGGACTACATTTCTTCTACACAATATTTACAACCACAACAGCTAAAACTTCAAACCTTCCTTCCACTTCCAAGGCACTGAAAATGCAACGGGCTGCTGCAGGCTTTCGGTCACGAGTCGGAAACATACAAATCCGTCTCAACACAAGCAGTGTACCCTCACATCCATTTATAATCGTTTACAATATTAGTGTTTTTTTCACCGGAGCCAGGAGGTCATAAAAAGCATTTTGAGCCTCGTAGTTTCCAGTTACAGAGCGTGTAAAGATGAGAGGAGACTATGTTTGCGCACTACGAGCCATTAGAGTTAAAATATCATTCACGGCTCTGACAGGCCTTCATCAAGCTCGCAGGGAGAGGTTGCCATGGCGACGACTTTACAGGTCGACTCAACCCCGGGCCTGAATTCTCAGGGTAAACAGAGCAATTTGTGAGCCTCTTTTTAGAAGCATCAATAACAGGCAAAAAAGACAACATGACCCCTCTGACTGCATGGGCTGTACAATCAATCCCAGCATCCTCTGTGGATGGGCAGTGCTCACTGTATTCTATAACACACAGCCGAAGCCGTCTTCTTCCAGCTGTAAAAGTGTGAGATAATTTAGGGTTTGTTTAATATCCCTCCTGGGAGGTGATTAGATTTCGTATGTCTGCGCTGTAATTTGTATCGTGGCATAATTTTACTTTCGCTTTATATTTCTAGAGGCTGAAAATCTGGTTTTTATAACTTTTCTAAAGCTACTCATAAAGCGTGACACAAAGGAGGAAGGATAAAAAAAAATTAATAAATCAAGAGATTTCTTCCTAAGTTTTCCCGAGGCTTCTGCAAAGTCACACTCAGTCATAAATTTCATGAATCAATTTTGCCACTATGATTAAACTCAGACACAGTCTGAAAGGATCAATCTTTCATTTGGAGCAACAAAAAAAAAAACGTTCTCGGCCACCAGTGCAGACGTGCGCTTGTATGGTCCACTGGATGCGAATGAATTACGAAGTGATGTTCCTCTTTTTGTTGTCAAAGACTGGACTGCTAAAGCTAAACAATCGATTCCCAAGATGCCCATTCAGTGTGTCAAAAATGTAGCTGAAATTCACACATCATTTACAGACGTTTAATGTTTACACTGAAATGTCAGGTGTTTTTAAGATTTTAAAACATAAATACAATGCCTGAAACATAGTATTCAACACTAGCGAGAGGGCAACACGGTGGCTCAGTGGGTAGCACTGTCGCCTCACAGCAAGAAGGTCGCTGGTTCGAGACCCAGCTGGGCCAGTTGGCATTTCTGTGTGGAGTTTGCATGTTCCCCCCGTGTTTGGGTGGGTTTTCTCCAGGTGCTCCGGTTTCCCCCACAGTCCAAAGACATGCGCTATAGGTGAATTGAATAAGCTAAATTGGCCCTAGTGTATGTGTGTGAATGCAAGAGTGTCTCACTACTAGGTTGCAGCTGGAAGGGCATCTGCTGTATAAAACATATGCTGGATAAGTTGGCGGTTCATTCCACTGTGGCGACCCATGATTAATAAAGGGACTAAGCCGAAAAAAAATGAATGACTAAATGAACACTAGCGAGATAATGCTTTAAAATAACGCATGCAAATTAAATATTTAAGAATATTAATAGAAGAAGAATATTTAAATATAATTTATATTTTCGATTGCAGCAATACACTTTACATATTAAATAAACATTAAGGCATTTTACAAAATTTAAATAGTAATTATCTTATCTCTATTAAATGCATATAAAATAACTTATTATAAAATATATTTTTTAATCTAAAATTTATAATAAAAATACTTATAAAACAAAGTTAAAATACACAATACAACAAAATTTTAAATATAACAATTGATTATAAAAAAATAAATAAGTATATTTATAAAAACTTTATATAACTTAATAGTTATAATAAAAACGATTAGAAATTACTTTTATTACATTTAAAGTAATAAAATGCATAACGCATAAATACATAGTATATATTCAAATATATAAAATATAATCATTTATTATATTATTATTTTCTTTTCAATAATTGTGATGTACATTGTATACCAAATATATATATAATATGCATTTATGCGTTATGCATTTCATTACTTTAATAAATTCCTTTATTAAATGTAATAGTATTTTTATTGTTTTTATAATAACTATTTTAATCTATTTTACCATAAATTATCATTTAAACATCTTTGTGTGTATTATTATTTTTACATTTTAATATTGTACTTTAACTAAATTTAATTTACTTAATTTACTTTCACTTAATTAAACTATTGTACTTTAATATAATTATAAAATAATTCTACCTTTTAAATATTTCAACACAAATTAATTTTTTTTTATAAATATCAAAACTAAAGTTCTGCATCACATTATTTAAATATGAATATCATGTTCCTCAACAATGTCTGAACCAATAGTTTAATTTTTCACTGGATAAATTGAACTCAGGTGTGGTGCTCTGCTGAACCTAAAGCTGTCGTACATTGTATCAGTCTTGCTCTCCACCAAGTTGATGTCTCTGGGGTCGAGTTCAGGAATCCACTTCTCCAACTCCTCGATCCAAGGATATTTCAGTGAAGACGGCACAACAATCAGCAGAGGCCATTCCTCTCTGAAGACATACGCCACAGAAATGGCCTGGATTGTCTTTCCCAATCCCATCTGATATAAAAACACACAACAGTATCAGAAATCTCTACACTCTAAAACATTCTAGATATTTTGAACTCAATTTTGGATCCAGTATGGACAAATCCAATTTAATAAAATAAACCCCGCCAATGGCAATAGATTACAATGTGTACTTGTCTATACCTCACTTCCATAGTGGACGTCTTAAAGAAACACTAAATTTCTTTGTAAATAGGCTTATTTTGAGTTAAACAGATGAGTTTTAGCGTTTTCTCAATCCGTTCAGCCGATCTCCGGGTCTGGCAGGAGCACTTTTATCTTAGCTTAGCATAAACCATTGAATCGGATTAGACCATGAGCATCTGGCTCAAAAATGACCAATAAGTTTCTCTTCTGTAGTTAAATAGTGTACTAAGACGAAGATGAAAGTTGAAAAGTTGATATTTTCTTTTAGCTTAGCATAAAAGACCAAAGATTTTCTCTTCTGTAGTTACAATGTTTTATAAGACTAAGACGTAAATTGAAAAGTTGCTATGTTCTACACTGATTTGGCAAGGAATTATACTTTCATTCTGGCGTTAAAAAAAAACAGGGAGTTTTGCTGAAGTACCATGGCTGCAGCAGGGACAAATTATGTATTCTCATTGACATCATCCATTCTTTTGGGTTTCGATGTGCGTTGACAAGTAACTATGTCGTCTCATTTATTGCAAACCATTGCGATACATCGCGATATATGCACACTTGCGATATTTCGATAATTCCGATATATTGTAGAGCCCTAGGTGCTTTATAAATAAATAAAACTTTAAACTTGTAATATTGATAATATTGTTGTCCATCTAAACATATTGACTGTAAAGGTTCGTTTACACCAAACACAATAAAGATAATGATAAAGTTTAAAAAATCGTTCTGAACGTAAAACAACAGCAGAGTTAAGACTACGACTATAACAATAAATATCTAGAGAAACGATATCATTGGGATCACTTTCAGAATGATTATCTTGCAGCTAATAAACTATTGAACACTGACAGCCCGTAAGAATCCATTGAAATATAAAAAGTTGGCAAATTAAAGCTATAGATGACATTTTGGAGAAGCACACCGCTTGATTGTAAGCCCTCTTTTATTATTTAAAGATCATGACTATCTAGAAAACAATTGGTTACATCATGGGAAATAATGATATAAAAATATACAGAAGCCAGGCTAGCAAAAAGTAGCCTATAAAATGAAAGCATCTCAGGTATCCAGGGCTAGTTTCCTTTGAAAAACAGTTGGGAAAACAGTTTGTTTGGCTCGCTAGTTTTGTTTAATTAGATTAATGCGTTTTAATATAAAGATTGACTGGTCAGATGCACTAGTAGCACACTGAGGACATCTGCTGGTTATAAGGGGTTAATGCCGAATGGAAAGCATAAACTAAAAATAAACAGATTTTCATCATTCGTCAGTGTTGACGCAAATATATTTATCGTTATATTTATAGTTATGGTGTTTGGTGTGAACGGGAGTTAAAGAGTAAACAACTTTGTTTGTTTATCCATGTTAGCGACAGTAACCAGAGGGGGGTAGAGGGGTTGGATTGGTGGGCTTACAGATTGGTCAATCATTGGGTTAGAAATTTCTTAATTTTTTTTTAATCGTTAAAAAAAATCGTAAATAAAAAATCGTTAAAAAAAGTATGCAAGTAAATTTTTTTTACTCAGTTTACTCAAATGTATTCAGACTTTAGTTTGTCCATATTTGACCCAAAATTCGGTAAAAAAAAAAAACAAACAAATATTAATTTTTTATTTAAACTTATAAACAAAAGACAATCATATTAAACTGGAGCAACCTCTTACCTCATCTGCAATCATGCACCTGCAAAACACAAAGCAAAAACAACATTGTCATGCTGTAAACAACAAGCCTCTGCATCCCGTTTTTTAATTTCTCCCCCAAAGCGACGTCCGGAGAGGCGCGTATTGATCCAGGCAATATTGTGAGAGCTGGCCTTCCTACCCAGTGCACATTGCTCAATATCATTTCCAGCTCACCTGAAGTCGACGGGCAATTTCACAGCAGACGGCATGGAAAAACTCGATGGTGAAGCCGCGCGGAGGGGTTTATTTAAAAACGCCCATTCATTCAAGACCCCAATAAACAACTAATATAGGTCTTGAATCAATCAAGCTGTTCCCCCTAAATGAAATTTACCCAGCATCCCGAGCTCAGCATGTCGTCGTGGAGGATGTGGCCAATGAGGCTCTTAAATCAATGCAGAAGGAAGATGCGTTTAGTAAAGATCCCCCATTGATAAGAGCCCAAAATGTGAACAAAATGCGATCATTTTATATACTCTTGCTTTAAATTAACAACAGGATGCTTTTGTTACCGATTTGTCTGATATTAAATCATTTTGACAATATCCTAGAAAATATTTGTATTTTACTGTTAATAAAAACACGTTCATTATATTAAGATTATTTCATTATATTAATATTTAATAAATATGTGGAAAAAAAGTAAATTGTAAATAAAATATAGTTAAATTGAATTATTAA
>CAIGQW010031024.1:476081-489330 GCA_903798125.1 Danio choprae
AGTCCCTTATTTATCAGAGGTCGTCACAGCGGAATGAACCGCCAACTATTCCAGCATATGTTTGACGCAGCAGATGGCTTTCCAGCCGCAACCCAGAACTGGGAAACATCCATACACTCTTGCACACACACTCGGACACTACGGGCATTTAGTTTACCCAATTTACCTATAGCGCATGTCTTTGGACTGTGGGGAAAACCGGAGCACTCGGAGGAAACCCACATGAACATGGGGAGAACATGCAAACTCGACACAGAAACACCAATTGACCCAGCCGTGACTCGAACCAGCAGCCTTCTTGCTGTGAGGTGACAGTGCTTACCACTGAACCACCCACAGGTAATTCTTTTTTCTGATCAAATAAGTTAACAAAAGGTTAACATGCTGCTGTGTACAGTTGCTAGTGTGCTTCAAGTAGGTATGCACAATATATTGGTGGCCATATTGATATTGGCCAATAAATGCTATTTTTAATGATATCGTTATCGATCTGATATAACAAAATTGGGCTGATTTCTTTAAGCCAATAAATGATTATTTCCGCTGGTTGAACCATTTCACTGCCCTCTACTTTTTAATTAAATAGTATTTAATTTTATTTATATAAATAAAAGTTGGCCATAGAAAATAATAGCTGATTAAAAGTCCCATGGAGTGCTTTGAAATTTACATTTTTATTCGAAATCTGACAATCTCAACTGAAACATAAAGACAGGGCGGGACAGACTAGCTCCTCCCCTTTTCTAAAAAACAGGCAATAGAATTGTGTTTTTATCACAGCTCTGCCAGTGAGAGCGGTTGAGCTCAAGCGCATCAAATGAAAAGCAAATGAGAAGCATCTTGAAGAGGGCGGGGCATGTCAGATACTAGAGAGCATTTGATTGGTCAGAAGACTTGATGAGAAACTGAAGTATGAAGTGACCTCAAAAAAAGAAAAAAAAAAACCAGAGGTATAATATAAATCATTTTGGGCTCGACTGTATATTTATTGGCCAATATATCAGCTATAGGCCTCAAAATCTAAAGAGTTATTGGTCAAAAATTCCATATAGGTGCATCCCTGGTTTACTAGTTTCTCGTTGAAGTCAAAACAGCTCTTTTTTTTTCCCCAAATGAAAATATGAACGTAATTGCTTACAAAAACACTGCCAAATAAGCAAAAAGCTGTTTGAACGAGACCCCAAAATGAACTGACTCTGATTTTACAGTAGTAACAACAACCGACTATCAGATTCCAGAGGAAAGCGTGGTAATTCTTTTTCACAATGTACTACACCCACAGATCTCACCCTTCAAGACGTAAGTGAGGGTTTTATCAAGTAATGGCTGCCGTTCACCTTTTGTGCCTTTCAAGATATGAAAGCAGCCGCGGAAATCTATCTTCTTGACTGGTAACAAGCCGCTGATGAAATCTGGCTATAAGCAGCACAAGCGCGGCTTAAAACACTGCATCATCTGAGCAAGTATCACGCCTCAGTGTGTGCTGTAACACACACACACAACAAAAAACGCAATTCTGCTTCAGGGGAATTATTGAATTGCAGAGAGAGAGAGAGAGAGAGAGAGAGAGAGAGAGAGAGAGAGAGAGAGGTGGGAGATAAAGAGAGAGACAAAAAAAACAGAAATCGATGCTTTACAAAACACAGTGTGGTTGTATTCTATTACATGAGAGGCACATCTACTCCAACCGCAAGGTAAAGATTCACACGATTAAGCCAAACAGACTGTGCGAACACATCAACAAACACAGACAGCACTAAACACTTCCTGCCGAGGTGTGTGTGTGTGTGTGTGTGTCTGTTTTTTTCATGTGGTCGTTGCCGTACACTAACAAGTATGTCAAAACAAGTAGTCGCGTGATTTTGTAGCATCAAAGACGGAGACAATCAAAGTTTGGTTTTAAAAACCTGTCTACAAACAACCAATTCTACTAACGTCAACGATAAATGAAACAGCACATTTCTGCTTGTTTCCACATGTTGTTGACAAACTATTTCACTTTCAAACTGCTGGATGATTTCCCAATTTCATGTGGTCATACAGTAATAAGTGGTCCCAATTTCAGAAGTTGTTGATGTGGAGGGGGGTAATTAGATGTGACCTGACGTCAAACTTTTAAATGAGTAAAAAACTAATTATTCATAAATGTGTAAATTTAAAATTGAATTTATATATAAATATTTCACAATACATAAATAATACAATTCTCAAATGTGCTGATGTTACATCAACGTTAAACTAAACCATGAAAACATTTCGGCTTGCTTATTGACTCTTCTAGAATCTGCGCTGATCTAAAACTGAATATGGCCGATTCTTTTCTTAAATTCAGCATAAACCAGTCATTGCTGCAGACTTTTATTTCAGTACGACTAATTTACAACTAAACAGAATACTGAGTTGGGAACGGGGTTTCATTTTTGTGCTCCACCTCTCATCTTTTACCCGCAGCAAACTAATGGTTGAATGGAGCGTGCCTAAGCATATTTCACCCGATCTGACAAACTGACATCATCAAAGAAGGAATGCCATTCCAGAGCGGAAACAAATGGTCAGATTCTGATTAATAATTACCAAAAACAAACAGGTTTTTTTCTTTCTTTCTTCAGTGGATTAACTTGCACAGATTAAATGTTCACCTTAAGACTAACACTGACTACGTTTCCATAGACATCAGTAATCGAATTATTTTCCTTAATCTGATTGAGACAATAATATGATTAAGGTGTTTGTATGAGTTGCTTTTTGGATGTTCCTTTCATGATCTTGTTTTACATGTTATAGCACATAGATCGATTAATATCATTGCATCACCATGCTATCCACGTTTCCTCTAGAGTTTCGTGTAATTTCGGGTGTTTTATTTTTAATTCTTCTGCTTTACCTGCAGTTCGGCAGTTTCACTTTCATTCAGAAACATTTAATTCATGACAAACTGAGATATTGGATGCAAGTACGAATTAAGGACTGCTGGAAGAGTGTTGTTTTAATGGACTTTGATACCGCACGCCGAATGGGAGAAAACAAACTCCAAATTTCACAGTGTATGTGTCTGTGGTCCTTTAATGACTCTGTAGGTGCAGAGAATAGTGTCAAACAGCCGTGTGTGTGTATAGATTATCCTGTCGCAAAATGCAGCGACAAGTCCTACATGACAGTAGTAGTTTGATTGCAGTGTTTACATGTCTGTACTGCAGTTCAATAATGCGACTAAAATCGGCATACTCCACATGTCTTAATCCGATTTCTGTTTAGTTCGATTATGACCTTAATCAGATTAAATTAATTAAAAAAAAAAAAAAAAAAAAAAATCGCAGTTTAAATAGTAGACTCTTAATCAGAGCATTGTCTTAATCGGATTAAAATCAGATTATTGGTGTCCATGTTAACCCACTCAATGTGTTAGTAAAATAGGCATTGTAGATTTAGATTTTACGCACTGACTT
This sequence comes from Danio choprae, assembly GCA_903798125.1. NCBI lineage: Eukaryota > Metazoa > Chordata > Actinopteri > Cypriniformes > Danionidae > Danio > Danio choprae. Next base: position 479,528 of record CAIGQW010031024.1, read on the forward strand.
TTCTCTTATTTGAGCCACAGAATGGATTTTTGAATGAGCAATAAATAAATAATTGAAGAAAGAAAGAAAGACCTGCTTTTCAATTTGTTTTTACCAAAAATAACCTGCAGAACCCACACTTTTAACCAAAATATATTTTATAAACTACTTGCTGAATAAAGGAAATGTTCAAATAAATGTTTGAATTATTAATAATAAATCAATTGTTCAAATAAATTATTCAATTCCTAATCATAATAACCACATAAAGTATTTATTCTTTGTAGCAATTAAAATAAGTCAGACAAATACAATACAAGTAAAAGAATTCTTTAATAAAAAACTATTTAAAGTCTGCGTAAAAATCTAAATTTACAATGTTTATTTTGCTAGCTCACATTGTTATTCTTAAGGTGAATAATTAAGACGTGCATGTTAATCTGCTGAAAAAAAAACTTTGTTTTGGTAATCTTCAATCAGCAAACTATTTGCTTCTGCCTTTGGAATGGGTGGTCCTTCGCTGTTGATGTCAAGTTGAGGGCTTCCATAGCAATGTATATTAAAATCCTTAACCACACCTCTCTTACCGTTAGTTTGCTATGAGGAAATGATGCGCAAAAAGAAAGCAAATGTTCAGTTAGAAGTACATCAACATTCTAAAATAAGTCTCAGCAACTTCCGTTTCACACAGACTTTAATATCATACCTTGCGTGGATTTTTGTGACACAAATGTGATCTGACACAAATCTGAATCAGTGTCAGATCTGAATAGAAATCAGATCTTCTTTGTGTCAATAGAAACGCAGCAAGATTCTTCTACTCTATTTTTGAGTCTAATCTATTTTATTATTATAAGTCAGTTCTTAAATTCTATTTGAATGAGATCCCAGATCAATTCACAATGATTTTAGAGTAATAACAATATTAGTTGAAGGCCATGTTTACAACCCTAACCCTAAACATAACTTCCAATTTTACCAGTAAAACAACAATATTCCAATAACCTGTGTGGAGAAAGACAACAAGCTATGATCTGAAATCAAACTCCGTTAAATAAACTCATTTCCAAATTTCCATTCATTATCTAAAAGCGTCCAAGTTAATGAGATTACCCCCTTAAGTCCGTCAAGCCTAATATGAAAAGTAAACGGTAACAAACCACTTTCATTACCTGTGGCCAAAAAAAAACAAACCATGAACCGAAACTAGGGACGGCTGTCCCGGTTCATTAGACGGTAGGTGGAGAATCTCCGTACGGTTAAAGTAATTACAGTCGAGGATTGCTCGGGTTATTGGCTGGACTGGAGATTACATATTTAATTAGAGAGCAATTATCTGGGGCCGTAATCCGCATACTAACTGATTAGCGGGATCAAAGCGCTACACAAGGGGAAATTAATCGCTAAATTAGATTCAAGAACGAAAAAAATTAAACTAAACAAAAGGACAGAAGCGTTGGGATAAAAGCGATCGCTTCAGAGGTTGCTCGGTTTTTAGATGCTGCATGGCTTGATGTTGCAACTTCTAACTTGCTTCTGTTTTTAATGTGTGGATCCGACAGAGATACTCTGTTTTAGATGAATCGTGAATATTATTGCTTTTAAATCTTATAGATTTTTTTTATTTAAAATGCTTCTGAGTGGATGGAGAAGTTTAGAATTGTAATATGCTACTGTTCAAAAGTTTTAAACAGTAAAAGTTTATTAGTTATTTAGTTATTAGTCATATTCTAGATATTGCTTTTAAAAAAATAAAAGAAAAAAATTAAGCATCACTACAGTTTTTGCAACAGTTTTAATAAGAAACGGTTATTAGAATGATTGATTTCTGAAGGATCATGTGACACTGAGAAAGTAGTGATAAAAAATACATTTTAATATATATTATTATATTGACTTTCATTTTAAAAATTCTCTATTCTTGAAGGAGGAGCCAGCATTTTAAGTGAATGTTGATATTTGGTTGAACTGTTGAAATAGATAGTTTTATTTGGATATGTTCTGTTTGGTTACGTTTTTGTCATTCTGTTTTGAATTTGGTCATTAGCCGAGTTTCCATCCTAACGTGAAATAAAATCTTTTCAAAGTTCCCAAACAAAGAAAAAAAAACTCAAATGCCATTGACTTTCATTTAAAAATGTCCTGACGAGGCAGTGAATTAAGCGAATGTAGATATTTGGTTGAACTGTTAAAAATTCTATCGCATTTTATCGCGTGTTCTGTTCTGCGCTGAAATTTCCCGTCAGGTGACGTCATGTTTTGAGTTTTTGTCATTAGCAGAGTTTCCATCCTAACGTGAAATAAAATCTTTTTGAAACTTGTCAAACACAGAAAAAAATCTCAAATGCCATTGACTTTCATTTTAAAAATTGTCGAAAAAATGTCTTGAACGTCTTGAGGAGGCAGCAAATTAAGCAAATGTTGATAATTGGTTGAAATTATATTGCGTTTTATTTGGATATGTTCTGTCTGCGTTTTTGTCATTCTGTTTTGAATCTGGTCATTAGCCGAGTTTCCATCCTAACGTGAAATAAAATCTTTTCAAAGTTCCCAAACAAAGAAAAAAAAAAAAAACTCAAATGCCATTGACTTTCATTTCAAAAATTGTCAAAAAAATGTCTTGAATGTACTGAGGAGGTCCTTATATCGTGTTTTATTTGGATATGTTCTGTCTGCGTTGAAATTTCAGGTTAAGTTTTTGTCATTAGCCGAGTTTCTATCCTAACGAATCTTTAAAATGAGTCTTTTCAAAGTTCGCAAATTAAGAACAAATCTCAAATGCAAATTAGGTGCGTTTCCATCAAGTTGTTAGAGCAGCTGACTGTAGTATTGTTAACCTAGCAACCAACACTAGAGAAGGCAGGCATAATGGAGATAGCTGATTGGTCAAGTGGGTGTAATGTTCACGTTTATTCGGTTTAAACATGTTTTCATCTCCCATTATACTCCCATTAAGTCCAAACCACCTCAAATCAGCGTCAAAAATTTTTATAAATTTCCACTGACTTTTATTTTAACAATTTTCTATTGTCGAAAAAATGCCTTGAGTGTCAGCAAATTCAGGGAATGTTGATATTTGGTTAAACTGTTGCTTTAAATAAAGAAACGCAGTGTGTTTTCTTGAAGAGACTGGACTTCTAGCAGCTGGCTGTGTGAAACGCTACCTGTCTCGTTCAAGAGGAAATTAGTGTCGGCTCAGTGAATACAGTCAGACTTGATTACAGTCAATGAAAGCCGCTTTATTCTCCAGCCAGATGCACCAGAGCCCTTAAAGGAAGCAACCCCTTAATAGTAACACCCTCACAATTAATACTAAGGGGTTTGCTTAATTTAAGGGTGCTCGGATGGGCCAATGACCCTTAGCATCCGTGTCGAGAGGCCAGAAACGAACGCATTACGGCACATCCATCAGTGTGTGGTGAGAGTGCGAAATTGTGTTGGAGTGATTTCTCAAGCGCTTCGGTCAATAACGTGTTCAATAACAGACATGTTGTTTATGGCGGCTTAAAGTAAACAAGACATCTGGACATTTGTGAATGTAAAAAAAAAACACAGAAACCCTTGAGAAAATACACAAAAACTAAATGTTTTTTGGTTAAACAACATGATTTTGGAAAAATGGTACAATACTGTACTTGTATTTGCAATATTGTATTGTAGATTTGCTCGTATTGTAAATATAATAGCCATGATTTCATATTTTTATTTTTTTTTTTTTATAAAAAAAAATATTGGATTTAATGTTTTCCTTTCCTAACATTTAAGTGTATTTTTAAAAATATTTGTCCTTTATTAATCAGCTTTTTCTAATGTCTGTAGTTTTTAATAGATTTAAAATGTAATATTTTCTGCATGCATTGTAATTGTAACATTATAGAAGTTTTGTTTTATTTTTTTTTTGCTTTTTGTCATTTTTTTAGCTTTTAAATGTCTGTATAGTTTTTAATAATTCTGTTTGAACATTTTCTGTTTATATTGTAATTTAGGTTAGCGACTTTGTTTTAAGTGTTTGTCATCTCTAATTATGTTTTTAAACCATTTTAATCATTTTATTTCTTGATTGTGGATTTTATTTTTATATTAGACTTTATTTGGATATGTTCTGTCTGTTGAAATTTCCTGTCAAGTTTTCGTCATTCTGTTTTGAGTTTTTGTCATTAGCTTTAGTCATTGGAGTTTCCATCATAACGTGGAATGAATCTTTTCAAAGTTTCGAGAAAAGAGAATCTGAAATGTGGATTAGGTGCGTTTGTATCAAGCTGTTAAAGCGGCTGTCTGTAGTATTGATAACCTAGCAACCAACACTAAACAAGGCATGCGTAATGGAGACAGCTGATTGGTCAAGTGAGTGAAATGTTCGAGTTGATTTGGTTTAAACGTGTTTCCATCTCCTATTCTATCCATTAAGTCCAAACCACCTCAAGTTTAGTTTTATTTATTTTAATACATGAAGTTAAGCTTCTCATGTTCATTTACATTTAACCCTTGTGTACTGTTTAAATTTGTTACCCTTTCGTTATGTTCGCAGCTGTTTTTGCCCCATTGACTTCCATTATAATGACATTATAATGACATTTTTGTTCAAGGCATTCTTGATTGTTAGTGGTGCTCCTGGTTTTACTGTTTTAAATGTCCATTATAATGTCATTATAATGAAAGTCAATGGGCAAAAACACCCAAGAACATAACAAAAGGGTAGTAAATTTATCCAGAGTGCATTGTTGAATTTGTGCAAATTCTCAAAGCAGTTTCCCAAAATATGTGTCAAAAGATGTCACCAAAAATCATTCCATTTGCTGAAACACAGAAATATGTGGCCAAATTAAGACTCACAATCACCCCAGAATGGATGAAAACATCCCCAATAGTACACAAAGGTTAAAATTGTACATTTAATTTCATTTTATGTTTAGGTTTTAACCAATTACAACAATCCTGTTACTAACAGTCCATTTTTTTGTTCCCTCCTTTATATAAACCACTCTAAAAATACAAATCTGACATGTGTAACTACATCCATCCCATCCCTTCACTGTCTCTCCTTTGGGACTGTGTAATATCCGTCCCGCTGAATGTCTGCCTAATTAAGCGACTGACCCTGTCTGCACCAAACAGAGGCCCATGTGTCCCTCCATCGATCCAGGACCCTCAGCAGAGTCGACTAACTGACCCGTCTGACCCACGACATTGACTGACAGAACTGGAGTAAATTACATTCTCACCTGCTTAAAATCACACACACACTGATCCACACTGAAAGAGAGTGAATGTGTGATACAAGATACAGCAGTCAAAATATTCATGACAAATGAAAATATGTCGAATTACATCAAAAACTAAAGATCTATTGCTATTCCCTGAAACAAATTGAGTTTTTTTGGGGTGGATTATGAAAAGAAATATCTATATATATGGCGATACAGTGGCTCAGTGGTTAGCATTGTGGTTAGAGCCCCGGCTGGGTCAGTTGGCATTTCTGTGTGGAGTTTGCATGTTCTCCCCGTGTTGGCATGGGCTTCCTCCAGGTGCTCCAGTTTCCCCCACAGTCCAAAGACATGCGTTATAGGTGAATTGAATAAACTAAATTAGCCGTAGTGTATGGTGTATGTGTGTGCATGTGAGAGTGTATGGGTGTTTCCCAGTACTGGGTTGCAACTGGAAGGGCATCCGCTGCGTAAAACAAATGCTGGATAAGTTGGTGGTTCATTCAGCTGTGGCAACCCTAGAATAATAAAGGGACTAAGCCAAAAAGAATGAATAAATATATATATATATATATATACAGTATATAAACAGTTGAAGTCTGAATTATTATATATTTTTCCCAATTTCTGAACATAATAGATTTAATAACACATTTCTAATAACTGATTTCTTTTATCTTTGTCATGATGACAGTACATAATATTTTACTAGATCTTTTTCAAGATACTAGTATTCAGCTCAAAGTGCCATTTAAAGGCTTAACTAGATGATAACTAGACATGTGTGTGTGTGTGTGTGTGTGTGTATGTGTGTATATATATATATATATATATATATATATATATTCTCAGTAATCAATAGTGGCGCACATACATACAAATATATATACACATATATACTCGTGTATATATATACACACACATATATACGTGTGTGTGTGTATATATATATATATACATATATACATACATATGTACATGTATATACATGTATGTATATGTATGTGCGCCACTAATATTGATTACTGAGATTATTGAAAACTGTAGCAATAACACTTTTTTTAACACTTTTGTTTTTTCTTTATTGTTATGCGATATTATTATTATTTTTTTGTGCTTTTTTTAATAATCCATGGAAAGAAAATGGCTGCAAATGCATGGACAGAAAAGTAATAATGTATTTCAATAATTAAATGGATGCCTTTGTAATTCATCTTAGCGCATGTCATTTAGAAACGCTTGCAATGACCCATTTATAATTATTTAGATTTTTCCACTTATATGATTGCTAGAAATACGAATAATTTGCATGTATTTTGCGCACACAAATGTAACTATTTCTAAACTCTAAGCACAAAACTGTTTACTAGAAAAGTTTGTTCAATACAAAATGGGTTATTTGTGGTTATTTATAACAGTTGTAATAACTTTTTTTTAGTTATTTGAACATTATTTGTTCTGTACAACATGTATATAAATAAATGTATATGTTACGTGCATATGGTCCGCTCATTTCTCTTATCATGCCTCTTTCATTGAATACAAACTCACTTTGGAGTAAAAACAAAACCAGAACAGAATGTTACATAACAAAAACTTAGTAAACATAAACTTAAGTAAACTTGCCGTCCATTCCTAGACAGAGCAAAGCAAACTCCTTCTCTCTGGAAAGGCATCAGTTTTTCCCGGAGTTTCTGTGGAAGAAGCTTAAGAGCATCTTTCCCATCGAGAGAAACCTCCTCTGGAGCAGATTTGCCTTGACTTTTCATTGTTTTCATACTCTGTGGATTCAATAAACATGTAGTAAGACTCATAGCTAAATTAGACGTTCTTTGGTTTGAAGGTTTGCACAAAGTGAACATTACGTATATTATTAAGTATATTATAATACGAATATTACACATTTACACTCACCATAAGACGATCATTTCTGAACTCCTGGTGCAGCGATTTGACATTTGGCGGCTTTACTGTAGATGACGTCAGAAAATCCACTTTGCGTCATATCCGCGCGACGAGTGCCATTTGTTGGGAATTGAAATATACCTGTAGTAAAAAACTATGTTAATTTTATATTTGTATTGCATATGACATGTTGGCGTATGTTAATTTCTACTTCACAATGACGGAAAGTTGCAACGGTCGTTTAATTTAGTACATTTGGTATATTCAAGATGGGTTTGTTTTAAAAGTTGCGGTGTTTTATATGTTTTTAAATCAAGCAAAGCTGTGTTTTTAATCTAATGCGGTATGTTGTATAAGTAAATGCCACTCACTGGCTTTCGTTTACCCTTCTGTGGGTTTTAGAAATGCAAACAAAACCTAGAGCGGAGAACGGTTTTATCATCCGAGATGCGCAATTGATCACCGATTGGTTAATTTTGGGTCACGTGACAGAATTTTTTTATATAAAAAATTCAATAAATCATTTTTTATTATTCTTACCATCTAATTATTTACTTCTATAGATATTCTTAAATAAAAATTTGATTCACAGTTCAATAGTTTTTTATTTAGAGACGTTTTATTCAATTTAAACTGATTCTATTCATTTTAGAGGTGCTTTAAAACAACTGTGGGAGCTTGTCAAATTACGATTATAGTAATCACTATATAATGAATTATGATTCTAAATAATTAATACATTTACAAGTGGTATTGTTGAAAGTAAATTAACCAAATAAAATAGCACGAGGATATCATTTCATGTTAATTACTTGCATCATTCTAGAATTATTTAATTAAATTTAGAGATTAACATTTTACTTATAACCTTATAAGTACTGTAAGCTAAATATTTAACGTTATTTTATTACCTGGTTGATGTAGATGAATGTTATAGTATATTATTATGATGTGGTTTTTCTATAATTACTTATAATAAGTTATTTATCATCATTTTAAGTGTTTATAAACATATTATAATATTTTATTAATTTGTAATAGTCATTGAAATGTACTTTAATGTAAATTTCTGAGCCACGCTGCGCCCTCTTTTGGCATAAACCGTTACTTCACAAAATAAAAATGTATTTTCGCTTCGAGGCGTTTGAGTATTTTGTCTTCAATGCCGCTGACAGACCGACAGCTTTGACTTCAGCCTTTAGCAGCCATTAGACTCATTATTTCTCTTCATTCCTCCAAATATTTACACCTCTATCTATTCTAAAGGTAAGCCTCTATCACATTATCACCCTTAATCCTTAGATATCACCGTTTTCGACGTCATTCCAGTGAATTTGAGTGATCTGGAAGGGCTGTTTGTTTGTTTAAACTCTTAGCTTTACCATGTGTGTTAGCACACCACAATGTTTTAGTCGCATTTTAATGGTTTGTAAACAAAATGTCCTCCTCGGATGACTGACAGTGTGCCTTTTTGTCGTCGAAGTGTATTTTGTAAACGGGCAGCGTGTTTTGCTCTTCGTTTATTTGAGGTAAATGTGATAAATGCTCTTGTGTGTGTGTGTATATATATATATATATATATATATATATATATATATATATATATATATATATATATATATATATACATATATCAGGGCCAAGAAGAGATCAGATACATGAATTGTAAATAAACATGCAGGTGTATAAACCGCGAATATGTTGTTGCTTTATTGTGCTGTAGATGTTATTATTTCGTCTGGCTGATGTGTTTTCGTAGCTTTGGGTTTGATCTTTGTGTTGATGAAGCTTCAGGCTTCATTCATAAAGGCCCGTGCAGGTGATTAAACCACCAGCAGGAGATGTGTCAAGACAATAAAACTGCGTTTTGTTGTGATATTTTCTATTCGATATTATATTTACGAATGACAGTTAAGTTAATTTACTTAGTTTTTGAGTTTTTTATTATTATTATGAATATTGAGAATTTATCCATAACCAAAATGATTTATTTACTCTTTTTTTTTTTCTTTTGCAGATTTTTATCTTGGCTTTTGTTGGTTATCTTTCCTATGTATCTTTTCCAAATAGTTTTTTTACTTTAGATTTTTTTCTGTTACATTTTAACACATTCATTATTATTATTTACTAATATTTTTACTATTTGTTGTGATCTTGGGTCTTAAAAGTTGCTGTCAAGTTTTTTAACGGATTAGTTTACTCAAAAATTAAAATGACCCCATAATTTACTTGCCCTCAAACCATCCTTATTGTATATGATAAAATTTTTTTCAAACGAACAAAGTCGGAGTAGTTTTACATTTGATCCTGGCTCTTCCATGCTATGTAAAGGTGTTGAACAGTCGCCCTTTTATGAAGCTTCCATAAGCACATAAATTTGTCGTAAAACTAGCGTATGTGCTACCAGGGCATTAATGCGTGTCTTATGAAGCCGATCGAAGTTTTTTCATAACAAAAATATTTCAAATTGTTAAATTATCTTAAATTGTTAAATTATATACTCAAATTACTGACTTGCGCTGGCTACCAAATGCAACTTTGCGAATACAAATGCATCTGATTAATTTTTTCTAATTCTTTCTCATGAGCATTTAAGTGTACGTTTAAAACCTAGTCTACAGCGCCGTCTGCTGTAAAGAACTAGCCTAGAGCGTCATTTGCTGTTAAAAACTAGCCCAGAGCGCCGTCTGCTGTTAAGAACTAGCCCAGAGCGCC
>CAIGQW010031024.1:546857-577092 GCA_903798125.1 Danio choprae
AGATAGATAGATAGATAGATAGATAGATAGATAGATAGATAGATAGACAAAATGGATGGATAGATGGATAGAAAGATGAATGGAGAGATAGAGAACCTGTCGTTGCAATCAGTATAGTGCTTTAGCTTACCCAGATAATTATTTGTAGCATGACCCTTGGTGACCCTGTTGACCTTTGATCTTGGGGTCCCACAGGGTTCACATGTCAACTGTCCACCTTACTGTGGGACACCAGAGGCATCTCGCTCACAGCTGTTCCTAAACGTGCATTTTAGCACACAGCTGACCATCTATCTATCTGTCTATCTATCTATCCATCTATCCATCTATCTATCTGTTCTCTGTGACTCTCAAACACTGGTTAAAGCCCCTCATCAGGCCACTCCATGTTGCCATAGCGACGTGATGGATGCTATCCCACCCATACAATTTTAGCGGGGGAGGGGGTTAATCATAAGAGGTTTACAGCCAATATGGGATGAAAAACCCCACCCCAACCACACACACACACACACACACACACTCTCGCACACTTTAGTGCCGAGGGTCCTGTTGTTCAGGGGCCTCTCCTTCTCTCCGGGGTCTTTCATCTCACTGATCCACTTCTCTCCTCTCTCGAATGTTCAACAACTCCCGCTGCCCCCACCATCATTCTAATTGCCTTTGTCTGTCCGAGGCGCTCGTCGTTTCCCTGTTTCTTTGACTTCCTCTTGCCCCTTTGCAATACCTGCAGATTCCTTGTGTTCTAGTTCCCGTTTTTCCTAGTAAATAGAGAGTGGGATGTGTGAATGTGTCCTCTTGAATGATTCTGAAGGTCAGAGGTCTGAATTTACTGCTCCTGAAGGCAACCAGCAGAAAAAAACCCTATGGTTAATTTATTATTTATTTACTATCATTGATTTTTTTGGGGGAGGTCACACGTTACTGCAGAGGGGACATTAAAGGTTTTACAGGTCAATATTTGAAAGTGCATCAATAAAATTATAGTAGTAATATCAGTATTATATTTTGGTTTATTTTGGCTTAACATTATTTATATGAGTATAGTAATATTAAATTGGATAATTCTTCATTCATTTTCTTTTCGGCTTAATCCATTTATTAATCTGGGGTCGCCACAGCGGAATGAACCACCAACTTATCCAGCATATGTTTTATGCAGCTGATGCCCTTCCAGCCGCAACCCATCACTGGGAAACATCCATATACACTGATTCACACACATACACTATGGACAATTTAGCTTTCCCAATTCACTTGGGTCTTTGGACTGTGGGGGAAACCGCAGCACCTGGAGGAAACCCATGCCAACACGAGGAGAACATGGAAACTCCACACAGAAATGTCAACTGACCCAGCCGAGGCTCGAACCAGTGACCTTCTTGCTATGAGGCGATTGTGCTTCCCACTGTGCCACGTGACGCCCTGGATAATTTTTTAGATAATTATTGAATATTTTACATATAAAATTAACATTCATTCATTCATTTTCTTTTCGGCTTAGTCCCTTTATTAATCTGGGGTCGCCACAGCGGAATGAACTGCCAACTTATCCAGCATATGTTTTTCGCAGCGGATGCCTTTCCAGCTACAACCCATCACTGGGAAACATCCATACACACTTAAAATTAACATTTCTTTCAGAAATATTGTCAGGTTTTGTTTTTTTTTTTTGATTTGTATGTATATACTGTTTTACAAGGACAATTTGTATACTGACGTGTATGGACCTAGGTATTACAATATTGAGGTGGTTTATGAGAACATGCCCTGTGTCATTATTTGAAACACTTAAAAATGCTTAACTTTTGTTTGTGACAATCAGAATTTGCCACAGGGTTTCTGTAAGGGTTGGGTTTAGGGGTAAGGCTATATAATAGGTGGCTTTTGTTGTATAAAATGCACTGTACTCATAAACCACCAAAACCAGCATGTGTGTGTGGGAAAGAGAGTGCTGCCTATACATTTGGCCAGAATTAGGTGTACCTGCTGTTTTGCACCATCTTTATGTCAGGCCAGTGTGGTTCCCTGTGATGAATTAAGGGTAGAATAATTGGCTAGGTCCTGCTCTCACTCAGGTCCTCCACTGGGGTTAAATGCACTCGCTGCATCCATCTTAAACACCGTCTCAACGTGAAACTGCAGGTCACAGATCAGCTGCCAGGGCTGCGATTTATCTTCTGTAGTTACTTTTTCTCCCATACCTCTCGATCCTTTTTTTTTTACGATTCTTGACGGCTTTTCAATAGGTTTTATAAATGAAATGATAGATAGATCAGACTTAGTTTGGCCATCTTCTCCTCTCAGGTTTTGATAGATGCAATCCCTCAGGTGCTCGTGTTTATTGGTCTGAGCGATGGCACGCTCTCCAGAAAACGCATTTCAATGCCCCCGAATGTTTTCGTCCTGTCTCGGTGGAGATCCTGCAGAGGAAGAAAAGAGAAATGAGACCGTTTCCAGAGGCAACAGATGGGTAAAGATGGTGAGAACCATTTCTTTCTCAGTCATAATACATCTAAAAGTCCATATGTCAAAAGCACATACAAACGCCCTGAAGGCCTTCACGACAGTACATTTCCTAAAGTTTATACTACTTTCCTAACAGCTTTTGGCTCGAGCACCCACCTGAGATGATTCATCTATAGGAGAGAGACATCACTAGTTGTCTGGAAAACAGCTCACACAGATGCGTCTGCAGGCGACTGGCAGCCAGCCTGGACGGAGGGGATTTTCATGCTATGCTAATGTCCATAGCTGCAGGCTAACAGCTCCAGTGTAATGATGCTAACATGCCAGAGCCATATGGAAAAACAAAGGTAGGACTTTTTACTGGGAATACAAAACGCAGTATGCATCAGCACGGAGGGTGTGATTCAGGTGACAGATTTTAATGAGAATTCCTAACAGAGCACAAACACACTTTGGCATGTTGACTTGTCATTTTGTACAAGCATGTTTGGAAAGGACTGCTAGCTTACTTTTATGCCACGTTTATGATAGTCTAACCAAAAGATGAAGGTACCAGACCATGTACTTTATGTATACCATGAAGCATTGCAAATAACACTAAAAGTGATGAAGAAATATTGAACTAATCATTTAATGTTGCATCTATAGAAAAACGTTTCAAGTTTATTGCAAAATATCCAAATATTCAAGTGTTTTGGGAGTGTTGTCGTTCTCAGTGATGTCATAGTGGGCGGGGCTAAAGATCTTTATGATCCACTTTGCTTGCTGCGCCTCTCTGATTGGTGGAATTCCCTGTACAGCTTAATGGGTAATCTAGTTTTCTTTGTTAATTTAGCCACAGGGTGTTTCTAGTGATTTGTCATTTTATATTCACTGCCCTCAAGATCCACCATGTATTAGTGCCAAGTGTCTGTCTGTGGCAGCCAACTACAACTCCAGCTTTAGGAATGTAGATACCTCCCACTGTAACCCCTCCATTTCTACTATACTGTTATAATTGGTGTATTTGTTTTTTATTCATCTTTATTTCTATAGTGCTTTTACGATGTAGATTGTGTCAAAGCAGCTTAACATAGAAGTTCTAGTCAATTGAAACTGTCAGTCCAGTTTTCAGAGTTAAAGTTTAGTTCAGTTCAGTGTAGTTTAATTTTCACTGCTGAAAGTCCAAACACTGAAGAGCAAATCCATCGATGCGCTACTCCACAAGTCCTAAACCAAGCAAGCCAGTGGTGAGGAACAAACTTCACCAATTGACAAAAGTGAAGGAAAAAACCTAGAGAGAAACCAGGCTCAGTTGGGCACGACCATTTCTCCTCTGGCTAAACTTTTTGTGCATAGCTGCAGTCTAGGCGACGAAGGGGGCCAATTATACAACGACGTGTTTGCTAATGCTTCATCAGCAAAGTGTGTATTTACTTTGCAATAAAACCAACAGTAAACAGACAATGATGTATCTTGCATGCACATCAGCGCCAAACCACAGACTGTACAACGTCGCTTCCCATCAGGTAGTCTTTACTAACAGGATGACAGCAACAAATACTGGCCTGGCATACATGGTTTTAGTCACGAATATTATGTATTTAAAAAAAAACATCTAAATGTGAAACTTTTTTTTAAAACATAAGGGAAAACTCGTGTTAACATGGTAATAGACATAAGGACAGACTGCATGCTTAGCAATAATCATAGCAAAAAACCTTCAAAATGTGAAGTATTGTGCGCTGCTTAGATTAAAATGTTATGCTAAAACGACACATCTCTGTGAAAGTCAAGTACTCTGAAAACATGATCCAACATTGAGTTCTTTAGGGTAATTTTTTTGATTACAAAGTTTCAGTGCATGTTCAAAACGGAGGTGTTTTTGCAACTCACAGTAATATTTTCTCCCAAATGGTCTGTAAATGAGGCAGAGTTATTAAAAGTGCTCCTTATATGAGTTTAAAAGCACTGAGCAACAGCACATATTTGCATAAAAGCATCGTTTTTGTGCCGTTCATCTCTCTTGAGGCTGGTTTTGTGTGCGTGCTGTTCATAAGGTGTCTCTCAGAACTATTAGTCGCGGGGAAAAAAAACATTTAAGAGTTATGTTATTTATCATGGGCAAAACTCACCCACGCAGCACTACCCTTGCATTTACAGAGAATTCATAACTGCAAATTCAATAAATGATTACACGCTTGCTAATTGGTATATAATGAAATATTCTGTGTGAGGAAGCGAGTGCTACATAAGGAGAAATTAATGGCTGATGGGTTGTCCATATCTATTTTTGAACAGAATTTAAATGAAAGTGAGACTAGATTTGTAAACTTACTTGTCCATTTATTCCTTTGGCAGAGATGATTTATCGTTCTGTTGCATAAATGTAAGTGTTTTTGCTCACAATAATATTTTTGTGGGTGGATCCCTTGTTGGAGGCCCTTAGGGGGTCCAGCCCCAAAAATTGGCCCTGGCCCAGTCCCTGAGACAGCTTTCCCGGTTGTCCCCCGCTGTCGATGGCCCAGATTGGATGTTACAAGAGCCAAATGACCAAATGTTTGGAGATAATCCAAGACTTCTAGTATTGGCTCGCATATTTGGACCAAAACACGGATTGTCCAGTTCTAGCTTTGGAACAAACACTCGCTTAGAGAAATTATTGAATTTTTTGAGGAAATTATGCTGCCGTTCTGATATTAGTTAGGAACAGTATATGGCACAGATCGAAATCAGGCATCCATTAGGCCTTATAATCGTCTGAACTGGGTCAGAACCCAGCGTGAATGGCTAAAGTCCCCGTTTAGTCCGGCTCAGACGTTTTAACTCATAATCACGTTGCTTTGGCCACTTGGCCTGTGGGAGGACCACTGCTAAGACCCTCCGAGGTGAAATACAGAGGAGCGGCATGCGGAAGTGTTAATCGGATGAATGGATTGTGCTGTTGGATTTCCGGCTTTGTGGAGTTAGCTGCTGTGCTAACAGATGAATAATGGTAGTTTTGTCACCTTTCTGTGTGTTCGTTTGTAATGTATATGGAGGTAGAGGAAACGTTTGGGAAAAGAAGGTGAAATAGTATCCCCTACGCAGATTTTTTTGCATTATATGAGCTTTAAAAAAAAAAAAAAACTTACTTTTTGCTACCATTTGTATTGACTACAATATAGCAGCACACAAGCACTAACACGATAGCCTCTGAGCGAATCATTTGGAAAATGTGAAATGGTAGATGCTAGCCTGACACAATGTTTAGCCTGTTTTGAATAATAATAAAAATGGTTGCATTTTTGCTACCATTTGCATTGACTAGAAAATAGCAGCACATGGGTGCTAACAAGATAGCTGCTGAGTGGTCATTTAAGAGATATATTTTGTGGTGTTTTTTAAAGTGGTGACATGCGTGAGAATTTTTTACAAACAAAACAATAATGCTTAACAGGATTGTATCTGCAATGGTGGCATTGCTCATTACAGTGCTTTAAGTTCCTTTTAAGGATATGTATGAGGATTGTTTTGACTTTGTTGCCATCTATATGTGGAACATTTCAAAAGGCAAAGGTTTCCATCTATAATAGAGAAAGTCTTTTTTTAAATCCTTACATCCACAGATGCTTTATTTTAAATGAGCAAATTAACTGATAACAACAGATGCTGCATTATTCACGCCCACCATGTTTCTTCCAAACTCAAAAACACAGGGCTTTCAGAAATCCCTTTTTCCCCAATCATAATTTCTTTATGGTGCCGTTCATGTGCGATCGGTTCATAATTACAGATTTTTCTCTCTTTTTTTTAACATCTAAAAGTTGAAGCCACTTTTACTATTGTTTTTACAGTTGTCTTTATAGCAATCCATGCAATTGGCAATTTTGCAAGAGGATGAAACATTTCCCAACACAGATTTTGCAGTGCGTTCAATTGGTTGCACTAATTTTGGTTAGTTAAGCAATAGAAAGCTGCTTGGTTTGACAGTGCTTCATACAGTGCTGCAGTATTTATCAAAAAAAAATGACAAAATGTTGCTAATGTGACTGCACCCCAAGACAAAATTAAAATAAACCTTAAAATAAACGTTTTACAGTGTTTCAGGGTCTTTCTAGCAGCTATTGACATCACACTGACTATTTATGTTTTTATATTAAAGCAGGACTTTTTTAAACAAATACATTTATTTCAAGTTTTAAAGCACCACAGAATAATTGTAATTTTTCTCTTTTCCAGAAAATGGCCCCACCTTTCTTCCAGGGCCAGCGTGTAAAGACAGGCTGTTTGAGTAAACTGTTTGGCTTGTGGAGGCGGCTACAGGAAATGTCAGTGAAATCATTAAATGAGAAACTTCCATCATAAAGAGGAGTTCAAAGGGATTCCTGCTGTAGTGCCTTTATTAAAACGGTCCTCGGCAGCATGCGGCGTCAGCATCTGTATCGCAGCATGAGTTTATGGAGAGAATTACAGAGAGTGGTGGGACGCTGTTCCAAAACCCGGCGAGCTGCCTTGGTGTCTGCTGCCGACTAAAACTGCAAATGGGCATCTATGTAAGCTGCAACTTAAGTAAATAAGCATTTGTCATATAGGAGACTTGGAGAAAATGCACACAATGGAAAGGTTGGTGTTTAATTTATTCACTGAAAATAAGGGCGATAAATGTTCATTGCCGATAACCTGACACAAACAGTAACTTGACAGGTTTTCTGCAGGTGACTAAAAATTATGAATGCACATGCTCTGATGTGCTTATCTAATGAACAGTGCGTTATTGTTCATGAAAAAAGACGTGACTAAATGTAATCAAAAAATAAAAACAAACGAACATAAATCTTTGTTATAATCCGCTGCATTGCGCTGTTCATTCATCATTTAGATAAGCTGTTCAGAGTACACAGACCTGTCATGTTTCTGTCTGTCAAGCAGTGTTCATTAGCTACATTTCCATCCACCTATTTTTATGAGCATTTTTGGAATTTCGCATATAAATTACTTAAATATTACTCAATTTTTACCAAAAAATTGCTCAATGGAAAAGCCAAGATTCACACAAGTTTCGAAGATGTGCTGGATTGAGTAGGATGCGATAAGAAAAAAATGTACATGAACTATAGTGAAAACACATTTACCGAATAAATTTCAGCATGCGCATCAACACAGTCGGGATTTTGTTTGAACAGATCATGAGAGAATCAAAGAGAAAAAGCCACCATGAATTCATTGCATTTTGTGTTTGTCTTCTAAAGCGCAAGTAATTTATTAAATAAGAAAAAAGACTTACAGTGGATCCTACAGCAGCAAATTCCATTTTTCCATTTGATATTTGCTGCCAATTTATCAGGAAGTGACGATTTTGTTCTCTTTGACTCATGGGATGGTGCTTTATTTAAAACACAAATGCTCATGCACTCATATGGTCCTGTAGTTCACTTTTATTGTGATTTTTATTTTTTTATTTTATTTATTTATTAATGTGATGACAAATAGAGACGGCAATGCTATTATTTTGTGAAAATGTATACATGAAACCCAATTTTTCAGGATCTCAAAATTCAGTCATCGTGTAAATGAATACTTAAAATACAAAAAAATAAATCCATCATTAGTTAACAGTTTTGTGTAAACCGAGTCTAGTTTTTGCTAGCATGTTGCTAAGCTAACTACTATACTTTTCAAAAAACAACATTTGGTCAGTATTGACTTTTTTTTACTTTTTAACTGGCACAGACTATTGTTACATCACAAATTCTAATTTCTCTCAAATCATTGATTTAAAATGCCACCATTTTAGTGAGCTCTTTAGGCTTTGCTTTTCAACTTTCTTGTCTCACTGAGGTTTGTATGCTGACAGAATTGTGTTCGAAAGCCTGTTACGCTCCAGTAGAAAATCCCAAAACCACGACCCTGTTGACCTTTATCCAATTGTGAACCATAACTTAATTATACCATCATGCACACACACACACATTTAGATGCTTGCCTAAAACCAGAGGACGCTTGAGAACCCTCAAAGGATCAAAGGCTGCATGCCAATGTGATCTCCCGGCGCGCGAAACCGCAACTGAGCCCCTTAAACACACGCAGACCACCACCGCCATCAACGGGGACCGACTGGCACACTGTTGCTCCGTAGGGAACGAGAAAGAAAGAGGCCCAAACAAAAGAGTGCTACAAACAAAGACAGACGGTGGAAAAGAAAAGTGGCGAACAAGAATAGAAGAATTGCGACACCCCCTATTAGAATGCAAGAAGGACGGAGGGGAAAAGTGTTGTTAAAACTACAACAGATGTCAGAAAACAAGGTACTAAATGTGTATTAAAAATTGCTGTGTACATTAAATTGCAAACTTTATTGTAAACATCTTTGGTGTATACATTTTGACCCTGAAACAAAGTGTGCCAATTGACAATAAATTGAACTAGAAAGACTGAAAATGTACCTTCTTGCCAAATAAGCTCCTATAATATTTGATTTATTGTTTATTTGAAAAATATTTTTTTATTGTGTATGATGAAAGCTTGACTTGTAAAATAATACTAATCATATTTTATTGAGAGACAAAGAGACATTTATTATGATTATTAATGGTTTTTCTTACTAATAGTTTTCACCCAAATATTTAAAACAAAAATCTTAAAACAATAAGAATTCTCAAGACAACTAAAATATTGTTTTGTTTTGAAATAATTGATAAAAATTAAGTGTTTTTTTTGCTAAATATTCTGCCAATGTAGTAAACAAAATCTTATTTATCGGAATTATTATTTTACTTACTGAACTGGCAGATTATATTGACTTAATTTTGACTTCTTTCTGAAAATTCAAACCCAAACTTCTCTAGAAAATGCTTCTTGATCTTCAAAGTTTTTGGATTTAAACTAAAAACGAGAAAAAGAAAGCATTTTTTGCAGCGTACTTCTCAAATATTTAACACACACATAAAACCTGTAATATATGACTGAAGTATTGAATAAATACAGATTATATAAATAGTCATGTTAAAAAAAATTGCTTATGTTTCTTTTGAACATAATAGCCTGATTTAAGGATGATTTGTTTTTTGTCTGATTTACAACCTCTATGGACTTTAATTGTATGAAAAGGGGCAGCCTGAATGCTCTACTAATCATCTTCTCTTTTTTTTTTTTTCACAGGTGAAAGAAAATTATGTTTCGAATGACATGAAAGTAAGTAAATGTTGATCATTATTGAGTTCACAACTACACATTTATTTCTCTAAATGTAGAAAG
Organism: Danio choprae; assembly: GCA_903798125.1. Classification (NCBI taxonomy): domain Eukaryota; kingdom Metazoa; phylum Chordata; class Actinopteri; order Cypriniformes; family Danionidae; genus Danio; species Danio choprae. Next base: position 556,542 of record CAIGQW010031024.1, read on the forward strand.
CACTGCATTTCTTCCCGTCACATTTATTGAATGATGTTTCTTGTGTGTCAGGGTGGAAGCGGTTCACGTCCTCTTCCGCCTCTGTTATCTGAGTGTGTGGCATTGCAAATCTGCATAACAGCTGTCGACTCTCTTTCTCTCTCTCACGGTTTGCAGTTTTATGACATTTACCACAGACGTTTTTCTCTGCATACTTTTCAGCCTTATTCTGGCGTACCTCAGGGTTCGGTCTTGGGCTCCAAAGAATTGTGATGGAAGTGCATTTCCTTTTTCCGACGCAACTGACTTTTTACTCACTGCAATCTGAATGCACCAGTAATGAGATTTGGCTCTTATTGTTGCGACACTGACAAACGACACAGGCGAGACTTCACATCCGAGAACTCGGGGAAAGATTTCCACAAAAGACTTTCCCCTCTGTCACTACCGTCCACACCCAGGGAATTATGGGACTGCTGTCACACAATCATAATTCACCAGCGCCGTATGAAGTCTCCAATCAGTTTGTCACACGCTTTGTGGATCAAAAGCATAAAATGCCACATATGTAGATGATCACAGGGAGCTTGAACTAACCAGCCACTGACAGAGACACAGATTGAACACTGCTGTGAATTCTGTGACAAATCCTGATGGTTTTATTTAGCTCTTTCTACCACTTTAAGCTGAAGTGTATAGTTTTTTTTTTTAAACACAAAATACTTTCTTTCATCTTAGTTGCTTCCCAGCTGCCACCTTTGTGTCAAAATGAAAATCGATATGATGTCAAAACCTTGACGTCCATTTGACATCCACATATTGATGCCCTTTTTACCACCAAAATAACGACACAAAAAGTATTACAATATAAAAAGGTTTTATTCATCTGAAATTATGAGATGTTTTTACACTGGATTTTGTATCCTACAATGCATGTTATACCTTGATGGCAAAATGATATCAAATCAAAAATCGATTACATGACAGTCCTGTAATACATTTTTGCCATGTTTTTGGATGCCAATTTTAGACGTCAATTTGATGTCATTTTGACATCAAGGTAGTCAATTGACATCTAATCGATTTGCATTTTTGACATGCTTTTAGCTGTCATTTTGACATGAAAGTTCCCGCTGGGTAGTGAGTAGCTACACTGTAGATTCATTTAGTATCAAATTTGGTCATCCAGAGCTATTTTTCTTTTCAGTCCAGTTTGATTTGTGAATGAATTGTTCAGCTAAATATGATGTTTTAATTAAATATTCATTCATTCAATTTTGAAACAAATTGCTGCAAGTTAGTGAACATATCTCTAGTTTGTCAATGAATTGTTCAATCCAGCCTGTAAATGGATCCGTCAGTCTGGTTTATAATCAAAACATTTACTTAATTGAACAAATTGTTTATAATTGTTTTCATTTTGGATTCCAGCTTGTAAACTATCAGATAAACTGCGCCCAAATGCTGTTTTTCTAGTAAAAACCCATAGTTACTGTTAAATACTTCAGCTGGCCTAAGGGTATTTTTGGAGTTACTCATATGTCAAGCTGACAAGTTGTTTTTAATTCCATCAGACAGGTTTTTACAGCAGCGTTTGCTTATTAACAGTGTGTTTCGTGTCTTGACAGATCTTGGCTGCTTGTTAATGACCTTTAAATAAGTAGTTCATCCTCCGAGGACAGATTTAAAACTGAGTAGCGACCGGTTTTGGTCTTTTGTTCTTTCTCAGTGATTGACACGTGGAATAATGAGTCAGTCAAAGCTTCTGGGTTGACTGGGAACAGTCACTGGAGAACTCAGTACCACACACTCGCTCAACACTAAACACAAAACACTCTTAACCCGTTCTCGCGAATGAAGCATAACTAGTTAACGTATTGTCAGAAAAGTGCCTAATTCCTACAAATTCATAAGATTTCATTTGCACAAAAACGTATGATTTTTTGAGGGAGGCGTAAACCCCCACCCCTAACAATTCCCTTCATTGGTGGATGAGCAAATCGAAAATAAATGTTCGGAATAGATCATACAAATTAATACAAATTAGCCACTGAATCAAACATTTGCTGTGAGATTGCGTTGGAATTTAAACGTGAGTATACTATATGGTTGCTTTTCAATATGTAGTATTTTTTCCTAAATATGTGTTTCTTTAAAGTGTTAAAGTTCTTTAAAGTTTATTCTTTAATATATAAATGTGTGTGAGTGTATAAAATGTATAATATTTTATTATTTTATCATTTTTATATTTAATTTTAATTATTGTATTAAATTTAATTGACTAAAAATTATTGTATTGTAATTATTAAAGTATATATTATATTTCCATACTTAAATATCACGCATATAATTCAAAAACAATTATGTACTGTATTTATTTTATGTAATATATATATATATATATATATATATATATATATATATATATATATATATATATATATATATACACACCCACAATCTTTTTGTTTCAGACTAGAAGGCCTACCGACAAACCTCTGAAGTGATACATATGATCTGTTTCCCATTCCCAGTGCAAGTCGACACCTTTTAAAGTTGACTGGCCTCTACAAGTGTAAGTGTGTATGTGTGTGTGTTCAGAGGGTCCTGCTCAGGGTAAATGTCAAATGGCAACATCTTTCCCACAACTCTATTTCATTCTCACCCTGTGTGTTGAACGTCTGAAATTCTCCTCATCTCAGTTCCTGATCTCATTTGCGCTCTCTCTCGCACAGTCGCCGCCACTCAAGGAAAATAGATCTTCGTTTTAAAGCGAGCTGGAGGAAAATGTCAACGGGCTTTCTGCCTGAACGACTATTGACAAAAAGATCTGTGAAGCAGAAAGCAATTTAAAAAGAAAAGGGCCATTTTACTGTCAGTCACATCACCTCCACTATCAGACATTATCACTGAACGCAAGTCAATAAACACGCTGTGTAAACAATCGAATAACAGTATGAGAGGAGGTTTTTTAAAGTTGTTTACTGTAATAAAACCAACTGGAGGGTGTTTAAACTTGGCAGATTATCAAAATCAAATCATCTTATTGTGTGCACAGGCAAGTTTCATTATTGCTAACGCTAATAATTAGCTTTATTGGTCTCTTCTGAGTTCGACTAGTTAGCAACTACCTAGCAAACAGCAAGAATGTCTTAACAACCACCCTGAATCCCATAACAACTTCCTAAAAACCTACTTAGAAGATGTTAGCACTGTGGCAGTAATGTTTTATGTTTTACTAGCGTCCTCTCAGAAAAGAGTTCAGGTATTCACTGTACAAAAAAAAAACACTCAAATGTTGATCTTTGCCTCGTTATTTGATACTGTTATGAACAGTAATTTGAAAGCAAATGAATTAACCTGACAACAGTAGTTGTTGAAATGCTAATGTTTCTAGCTTTGCACTGTTATCATGTGTTTTGTAGAAATGTTCATTGCGTTTAGGCAAGCTTCATTATTGCTTTTGCTAATTAGTACTTTGCTTTGTATTTAGCACAAGTAGTAATTTGTTATTAAATTGATTTACTTGATAAAGATATGTACTGCACCTGTTTTTCAAATGCTAATTATGTAAATTTTTCCCTAGTGTTCTTTAAATGCCTTCTTTCGTAAATTGTTGGAATTGGCTTCACTTAATATTTATTAGTAATTAGCAGCCACCTTCAGTAGCAAACATCTAAGTAACACAGGCAAACCATTAGCATTGTGGTGGTGAGGCTTTTGATTCTGATACAAAAAGTAATTTGATAGCAAATAATTTAGCATTAAATGCTAACAGTTTGATTGCAGGGATATCTGAGATTAGCTAATTAGCAACCATCTACCACCCAGAATTCCCTGACAACAACCAGGGCACTATGTTTTCGTTATCGTTAGCCCTATGTTTTGCATGAGTTAGCATTGCTAACAATTTCTTCAGAAAATATCTAAAAGCTATCACTATACTAAAAACTATTTCTGTATTGCCTCAACCCCCATTTGAAAGGAAATCGATTAGCATGACAAAGATGGGGTTGTATTTAACACAAATAAAAATTGTCCACTTTTATTTGTTGTAGTTTTTTTATTGTGTTTAGCATGTTTCAGCTAGGCGTGTTGATGTCAGCCCTCTCAGACTTTGACCTACAGGAAGATCATGCCGCTTTGTCATTTCCAATTGAATAGGAGCTTTAATTAGACTCCCTAAATTGCCATTTAATTAGCATCATAGCTGATGCATATAACAATCTTTTAGCTGTGATGTGAGGAGACGGGTCAGACCTCAGACAGCGACGTGAGATGTTACAGCTGGTGATGGTTGAGGGTTTAGACGGTAACCATTGGATACAGGAGCAAGGTAGATCTCAAATTATTAGCAGCTACATAGGGTCAATATTTGCTCTCATTTCCCAGAACGAACTAGAAGGTGTGTGTGTCTGTATATAGTGACTTACCCTCAACACACACACACACACACACACACTTGAGCAGCTGCAGTCATCATCTCTCTGACAGCCTCAGGGGCTTCTGTCATGTTGTTGTGGGTGAGAAAATTCACTGAACTGATAGTATCATGGTGTCTGTATATCTGCAGACAAAATAAATTAGATATATCGATCAAATCTAGCTGCATATCAGATGTTCTGTCTGGTCCATCTATCCATCCATCGGTCTATCTATTTATCTAGCTGTCATTCTGTCTGTCTGTCTGTCTATCTTTGTCTATCTATCTATCTGTCTGTCTGTCTGTCTGTCTGTCCGTCTGTCCGTCTGTCTGTCTACATGGTTCATTCAGATACAAATACCATGATATCATTGTGTTTCCCCAAATAATTTCCCCTAAAATATCTTGGAGCATGACCAAACAACAAAGTATGTACTTTTGTTCAGTGAGTAATCTCTCTCTCTCTCTCTCTCTCTCTCTCTCTCTCTCTCTCTCTCTCTCTCTCTCTCTCTTTCACTTTCTCTTCTTCAGTCAGACACTCATAGCATCATCTGTAAGAGTCAATGTCTTGCTTATGGAGTGAAAGTATTACAAATGTGCAGATAAATATATGCTGCTCTGAGTCTTCCAGAAGGGCTGTTTCTGCTCCACTGCCTCCACACCTGCTCTACAGCCAACTATTCATGATTATTACAACAGTTGTGTGTGTGTGCGTGCGTGTGTGTGTGTGTCCTTTAATTATACACCTGCGCCTGTGGTCAGTTTATATGAATACTTTGTTGAATACTTCACATTTCTCACATGCAGTCAGATGATATTTGAGCATATTAAGTCAGTAATATGACATAAATATTACTGATTATAAAAACATTAAAACATTTTTGTAATAGTTCTTTTGAAAAGACAGTGTACATGGAACGCTCTTAAAAGTGTTTTCACACGTTTGGGTTCGAGGGTCAATTGGAGTAAGCTGTCACACCTTTTACTCTTATCAGCATTTAATTTGGATTTATATTATATACGTTTTTATCAAAACATTTCGTATTCTGAAATGTAAAAAACAAACACGTTTATTATTATTGGACAAAGGGAAAAAATGAGTAAACTTGAACAATGTGAGCTTAAGTAATCACTGAAGAATGTAGGAAATATTTACAATAATTTAAAATCGGATTTCTTGAAGGTGGCTCAGTGGTTAGCACTGTCGCCTCACAGCAAGAAGGTCGCTGGTTCAAGTCCCGGCTGGGTCAGTTGGCATTTCTGTGTGGAGTTTGCATGTTCTCCCCGTGTTTGCGTGGGTTTCCTCCGGGTGCTCCGGTTTCCCCCACAGTCCAAAGACATGCGCTATAGGTGAATTGAATAAACTAATTTGGCCGTAGTTTATGTGTGTGAATGAGTGTGTATGGATGTTTCCCATACTGGGTGGCATCCACTGTGTAAAACAAATGCTTGGCGGTTCATTCTTCTGTGGCGAGCCCTGATGAATAAAGGGACTAAGCTGAAGTAAAATGAATGAATAAAATCTGATTTCCGTAAAAAAAACTATTGGAATGAGATGTTTATAAATAATAAACATAACAGTATATCTTTATATGGGTTGTTGACATTGCATTTTCACTGTCACACGTGATAAAAAAAATTTATATAATTAGTTTTGTCATCATTTAAAATTCATTCATTCATTCATTTTCATTTCGGCTTAGTCCCTTTATTAATCTGAGGTCGCCACAGCGGAATGAACCGCCAACTTATCCAGCATATGTTTTACGTAGCGGATGCCCTTCCAGCTGCAACCCATCTCTGGGAAACATCCATACACACCCATTCACACTCATACACTACGGACAATTTAGCTTACCCAATTCACCTATACCGCATGTCTTTGGACTGTGGGGGAAACCGGAGCACCCGGAGGAAACCCACGCCAACACGGGGAGAACATGCAAACTCCACACAGAAATGCCAACTGACCCAGCCGAGGCTCGAACCAGCGACCTTCTTGCTGTGAGGCGAACGTGCTATCCACTGCGCCACCGTGAGGCCCCCATTTAAAATTCAGCAAAGGCTAAACATCTTTTCTATTGACCTCTTGTTATAAAAGCCGCTGTGTTATTAAATTTATTTACAATTTTGAGACAAATCTCAAAACTGTCCTAGTATGACAGTCTCAAGCAAAGTTCAATTAATTAAAAACCTTATAAATAATATTTTTTTAAAAAGTCATTATTACAAGTAAAATTATAGTTAAATACATCCGGTCTATTTTTTTTCAAGTGGCCATTTTAGTGCAGTATATGGCTTTTTTCCCATCCATATATTTCTAAAAACATAGAAACCTGATACATTTTGCCACCAAAAACCATACCTTCTGGTGTGACACTATATGCTAATTTTAAATCGGCAATTCCAGGAAAACTTTTATTAGTTGTAGGACCCCATTCAAGATCATGTGACTGAAGCCCCCTGTGAAGCCCATGACATGCACCTGTTAAGATTTTGTCTCAGAATTTTCCACATATTTAACTTTATTGGAGCCACTATACAATTGTTACGTTTTGTTGTCCTTTGGTGACATCTCTGTTTGCTGAAAATGTCATGGAGATAAACAAATAAATTCATAATTTCATAAAAAATAATTAGCACAATATGAAGATAAGTGTCCAACAATAAAGATAAATTGCTCTCACGCTATTTGTATATTAGTATAAGTTGTTTTTCTTAACTTTAGCCATGTCACACTATAGGATTGTTTACGTGAGTAAAGTTTACAGTTACTAATATTTTCTCAAACATCAGACTTCAAACTACTCAAATATGCGTATTCTTACTTCTTTTTTTAGGAGTTTTACAAATACAAAACATTTTTACTGCCTATTTGTCAGCTACTCGTATATCTTCATACAGTATAATCAATGTAATATTCCCTAAAGCCTGTAGGGTGCGCTCTTTCCCTCCCCCTGCTAAAGCTAAGGGGAGGATCTGCGAGTGTCTTCAAGGACAGCCATTGGTTTACCAGACGCATATAAAACACGGCACATCCCCAAAAAGTGAGAGGGCAGGAATTCAAGCAGTTGATGAATATCCCTGCAGGAGTAAGTGGGGGAGTGAGAGATCAGGACACGGACCGAGGGAAAAATCCACACCTTTCCCAGAGTGATTACAGAAAGCGGTGCGTTTGCGCGCGTCCCCTCCGTTGAGCACCTCCGCGGACTTGCGCGTAAAGACAATCAATGAAGGAGAGAAGATCTATCCAGAAACTGTCCCTTCAGCCCGGAATGGATCCGAGTCAGAGCCTCAAATGTAAGATCGTGGTCGTGGGGGACAGTCAGTGTGGGAAAACCGCTCTGCTTCACGTTTTTGCAAAGGACTGTTTCCCTGAGGTGAGATGCGTAAAATCCAGCGGGTGCGCGCAACTGCGTCTGTATATGTAGTTGTAGTGTTTTTATCAGCATGTGCATTCGTTTGTGTATCAATCTGCAATGTTTGGTAATATTTGCTCTGTTTCTTCGTCTTAGAATTATGTCCCCACTGTGTTTGAGAATTACACAGCAAGTTTTGAGATTGACAAGCAGAGAATAGAGCTCAGCCTTTGGGACACCTCAGGTGAGTCAGATTTTGTTCTCGTCTTGCGTGCGTTTGTATTTAGTTTTAAGTGTAAATATTAAATGTGTATAGTCTGTTCACAAGCGTTTTCTCAAGACCCCTTGGTTTTTAGAGAGCCAGTGCAAGGACCCCTTGTAAACATGTTTTAAATATAAATATGAGTTTGCATGTTGTTTGGTTAAAGTAAAACACGCATTACCATATAAATGTAATAATGCTGAACTCTGGCTATTTTTGAGTGTCTTGAGTGAAACTGTTTATATTATTTTAATGACAATAGTTCAGATTAAATAATAATTGGTGGAATAAATACATTATATATTATAATACTCTTTATGATATTCAAAAATGTGTGGTAATTGATATGCAAGCTAAATGTACTCTAATGCCATAATATAGTGTCATATTGTTATACAGTGTGGTTGTTTAAGGGATAGTTCACCCAAAAATGAACATTTGCTCACTGTTTACTCTCCCTCCTGTAGTTGCAAACCTATTTTTTGATGAATATATCTTGAAGAAAGCTGGAAACCTGTAACCATTGACTTTCATAGTAGGAAAGACTAATACAATGGAAGTTGCAGGTTTCCAGTTTTCTTTAAAATATCTTCTTTTGTGTTTAACAGAAGTCTGAAGTCAAACAGGTTTGGAGCAAGTGAAGGATGAGTAAATGATGACAGAGTTTTCAGTTTTCGGTGAACTGTGCCTTTAACATGAAAAATGTGTTTTAGAATTACACATTGACAGTCATTAATGTATTGTTTCAGTTTTCACTTGATATTAGTCCATAGTGTTGTTATGATTATTTAGTTCATTAACAAGCTGAATGTTCAAAACATGTCCAGACTTGTTGTCTTTCGTCTTGAAGCCTGTAAACATTTCATCATTTAGATGCAGCAGTGCATTGTGCGGGGTAATGATGTGATTGCTAGCGCTTACGTTTACACCTGGAGGAAAATCTGGGTTTGTTTAATAGCTTTTCTCTTTCTTTTTCTGAGCGGTTGAACGATTCTCGGTTGTTGAGTCAGTACGACAGCCTGCCAAGCATTTAATCACACACACACACACACACACACACACACACACACACACACACACACACACACACACCCTGCTAATACACTCTCGCACACTCCACCCATCTGTGGAACATGATCCAAGGACACCTCACTTTTAAGGAATGTTAGGATGGCATCACGAGGAACGTTGCGCTAAATGATGTTTTGGATAAACAAATGAAACCAGAACTGTTGCCACAGCTGGGGTCATGCTGCCATTCACTCGTTTAACAAAACCAAACCGCCGTGACCACACAGGCAAATTAGAGTAGGGTCTTGGCTCAGCCTGTCTGAATGTAGGCTATTGGTAAGTTTCCAGAGCTCGTGCTCCGATCACCCAGGAGAGATCAGACCTGCTGTCTGGAGGTAATCACAGGCCCCGTAAAGCATCCAGCCAGACAGCCTGCTTTAGACGGTGGCCTCTTTGGAGCTTAGTTATGATCTGGGGTAAACTGCATTCAGACCTGAACCTAGGGCTTTAGTTTGTTTGGTGCTGTGTGTGGTCCAGTTAGATGCTAAACATCTCCAGTATATGTTTAACCACCAAGCTTCCTAACTAGCTAAACCACTTTTTGATCAAGTTTACTTCCCGTCAAATTGACATCAAGCATGACATTAAAAAACATGTCAAAAATGCAAATCAATTTGATGTCAAAACCTTGATGTTCATTTGACATCCACACATTGATGCCCTTTTGACCACCAAAATAACGACACAAAAAGTAGAAGAATTTTTTTCTTCATCTGAAAGATGCCAAATGACAAATTTAAGGTGGATTTCCTTATGTAAACTCCCTTAATGTCAAATCAACATCAAATTTGACATCTAAAATTGGATCAAAAATAGATTGCAGGACTGTCCCGACGGGTTACTAGGGTTTGGACCAAATCGATTAAACTGGTCTTTTTAGTCATGTGTCAAGTTTCTATAGTTAGTCATATTCTCAGTCAAGGTCCATTTCTCGCTAACAAAACTATGTTCCAGTCTAGAGTCATTTCCTAAATCAAGAGCCATCTGTTAATTTGACCCTCTGAAAAGCTAGCCTATGCTTTGGATAGTTCACTCAAAAATAAAAATTAATTTATTCACCATTCAGTTGTTTCAAACCTGTTTGAGTTTCTCTCTTCTGTCGAACACAAACAAAGAGATTTTGAAGTAATGCTAGCTGCTGACGTCAATGGCTATGGTGGGTAGATTTTCATTTCTGGGTGAACTATGCCTTTAACTTGCTTAACCAGCAAAATTTGGAGGTTGTTGGTCTATTAGCTAGACCAGTGCCAATTTTGCATGGATAGATCAGTAATCTATCAGATAGATCAGTAATCCGTAAACTGATCTTAGATCAGTAATTAATTTCTCAATCGATAGCCATTTGAATGCTAGAGATATGTCTGATGATAATTTGTGATGTAGGTACAGGAGTGTGTTGTTCTGCTGACAGATGTCTGCGGTGGGCGTCTGCGGGCAGGGCCACCCGTCTGGCACTGGCATTTGGATATGTAGTTAGTTGCTTGTGTCAGGCCGTGGGCTTCCAGCCTGCTGTTCATTACGGTGTAAGTTATTGTGTCAGAGCCAGGCTCCAAGGTCTCCCCAGTGTGTGTGCGGTCTTTCCAGACGAATGCCTAAGTCCAGGATTTAACAAGTTCCAAACACACCTGAGCACATTCCAGATAATGAGAGAAATGGGGGCGACCTTGTATGTTTGCCCTCGAATAATTTTAAAATTCATTGCCTTGAGTGTTTCTGAGCTGTCGACGAATCTGGGGGTTGCTCCCAGAATTGCCCGAATGGATAGTTTTCTTGGCATCTCTTCTTTGTGCTGCTTTGTTTGCAACAGCTGCCGTTCCCGTCAACCGGGAGGCTGACTGCTCCTGTTATTGTCCACCAATCAGCTGTTGAGTCACGACCCCATTCAGCATTCAGCTGGCAATATCCGTCACTGATCCGCCATGGAACCTATTGATACAGTAGAGTACCATTGCGAACTCGAAACAGTTCAAGTCTGAACAACTACGACCAAGACTTTTTGTGTCGCATATAAAAGAGGGGGGGCTCAATTGGGTTTCTTTTTGTTTGTTTTACTTTTGATTGAGCTCAAGTCTTGTATAACAGCTTTTTTGTCACTGTCACCTATTGTTACATTTTGTTAAAACATTTCCACTAAAAGCGATGGAAAAACCGAGCAATCTTTGGTCATTATACCAATGTCACAGAGGAATTTCCAGTCTGCCGCATGAATGTTTCATTATGGTTTTTCTTGTGTATATTGATTCTAGGGCTTAGTAGGTCCTTCTAAATCTGAAACCCAAGTGTGCATGTATTGTGTGTTATGCGATACACAAGAGGCCAAGTGTCAGGATAACACCCTACCGGAGATACTTTCTGATCTTCTCGATGGCCATGAGCATGTGTGTGTGTATATATCCCCTAATAGCTGTTCCTCTGTGGAATCGGACCCCTTCCCCCAGCTCCGCTCTTCCAGACACTTATTGACCAGAAACCCCCTGCAGATGTGAAGCCAGGATCTTGACATGCCCATCTCAAAGGTTCCTTATCCACCAGTCAGACCATGATCAATCAATATACACGCATGCTGCTCTGGGATCGTTTGGTTCCTTTGTGAGTTGTACTTTCACAATAAGCATATCGTTTCGGATAACTATAGCCGCAAACTCAGTCCTTTGTTCCTCAAGCATCCTATCTCTTTGCTCCCCTAAGGCTGGTGACGGATGTGCTATCATGACATAGTTCGATTGAATGGCATCTTTGATTGGGTGACCTGTTTGCAGCTGAAATGTTGTGGCTTGAACGTCGGAATAGATACTTCCTTGCAAAAATGTAATCCAGCAGAGCCAAGGGGCTCAATGCATTTAAACTCTGTAAGGTGGTTATTTTACACTGAAATAGGTTATTAATAATGAATAGCGTCTTTTGGTATTCATTGAAATTTGATTGGATCTTGAGTAGTGTCCATTTATGGTCAATAATTGCTACTATTAGTAAGTCCTATAGACCTAGGGATGAACTTTTAACTTTGGTCAATAAGATACCACCTAGAAGCTACCCAGATCACTTTAGCAACCACTTAGCAGTCCAATAGGAATCAAGTACCATATCCTAGCATTAAAGTGTCAAGTTATACCAATCTAGTTTCATTTAGAATAAATAAAATAAAGGGGACACGGTGGCTCAGTGATTAGCCGCCACACAGCAAAAAGGTCGCCGGTTTGAGTCCTGGCTTGGTCAGTTGCCATTTCTGTGTCGAGTTTGCATGGGTTTCCTCTGCATGGTCCGGTCCCCAACCCCCATCCCCCCACCCTCCCAGTCAAAAGGCATGCGCTGTAGGTGAATTAAATTAACTAAATTGGCTGTAGTGTATGAGTGTGTGTGAATGTGAGAGTGTATGGGTGTTTCCCAGTGTTGGCTTGCAGCTGGAAGGGCATCCGCCATGTAAAGCATATATGCTGGATAAGTTCGCGGTTCATTCCACTGTGGCGACCCTTTATGATAAAAGGGACTAAGTCGAAGGAAAATGAATGAATGAATGAATGAATAAATAAAATAAAGTTACGCCATTTTGTTCTACTATGTAAAGAAGTGTCAGTAAACTGTTGCAAGTTCTGACATAAGGTTTTGTTATCTATCCTCCTTAATCCAATCCCTAACTGTTATCAGCAAGGGAAGACCTCATTATCAACGAACCCCCGAAAACAAAACGTTCCCGGGATCATCTGAATGGGCTCCTGCTGGGACAGGCTCTGTCAAACCCACTCCTCAAAAGCTGGTCAACTATTGTCGGTCGGATCATATTTCTAACCTCAGCGATTTGAGCCTGCATGCCACACATTCCTGTGAGGAAAGGTTTGCTCTCATACTCCACAAAGCAGCTATTGTGCGGCGGGCCACCAAGGGGAAAAAAAGGCAACACGTGAACCGTTATGTTCTCTGAAACGATCTTACCTTGTTAGTCAAGGAGGAAATTAAACTGAGGGGGTTCTTGTGTATTGATGTGGAGTTCAATACAACCTTTTTTTTTTTTGTAAAAGTTTGTAATATGTCTGTTGGCAATTTATTTAACCATGAATTAGCTTCAAAGGATTTTGTAGTGTGGGTTATGGATTGTATTTACTTCACAGAGGAAGACAGTGAAGGATTTAAGCCAAAAAACAATGGCAGAGAATTCTTTACTGTGTGCTTTTTACTTGGTCACCACATGTTTAGAGAAGCGTTTGAACACTCAGGGAATCTATTCAGCTGTCAGTATCCTTCACACACACGCACACGCACACACACGCACACACACACTGGACTAAGGAATGCGGGGTGTTGTTATAGCTATGGTGTCCCACAAGTGTATGTGTGTGAGTGAGTCACTGCAGTTAGCTATTGCTTACACAAATACTGTACAATCAAACACATGCATCAGGATTTGGGTTTTGTTGTGTGTATGTGTGTGTGCGCATTGGATGGAGAAATAAAATAATGTTTAGTGAGGAAACTGTTTATTCATGAATGCGTGCGTATGTGGGCGTTTGTGCTCTCAGAAAAAGGATGTGTTTTTGTTTTGGATGTGTTCAGTATGAAAGTAATGTCAAAGTTAATTTTGAGTATACCATGTAAATACTATGTATTAAAAGTTTGTTCGTTCATTACCAAAGTAGCACAATTTTATCAAGGTAATTCTTTCAGGATTACCTTATTGACAGAAGTAAGTTTAGACATCCACGTTTCTATAGCACATTTTAAATCCGATACCACACATTGTAAAAAACAAAACACAGGGTTCCACACAATTCCTTTATGTTGTCTCAACACAAATCAATTAAATTAACATTATCATGTTTACAAATTTAAGTGGGTTGAATATAAAACAATTAAGTTGCATTCTCCAAAAAAAAACCCCATAAGAACTGTTAACTCCTTTTAAATAAGTAGTTTAAACAAGCAGCAAAAGTCATTTTTGAAGTGAAGGAATTACAGCAATAAAGGCATAATCTACCCATAAATGAAAATTCTTTCATCATTTATACACCCTCCACATGATTATTTTCTTCTTTTGAACACATAAATTGATATTTTGAAGAATGCTGGAAACTGGTAAGCATTGACTTTCATAGTATTTCATTTTTTTTGCCTACTATGGATGTTAATGGCTACAAACTTCCAGCATTTCTCAAAATATCTTCTTTTGTGTTTAACAATAAAAAGAAACTATTAACGGTTTGGAACCACTTAAGTTTTTGGATGAACTGTCCATTTAAGTTTCATTCAAACACTTTGAAGGCAATATAAACTTGATTAATTTGATCTAGATATGGATGTAGCTGCTAAATAACATCGCTAATTAATGATTAAATGATTAATCGTAATTAAAAAAAGCAATTAAATGTTTCATGCAAAAGTTTGCTGTCCAAGTTGTTCAGCCTGTAGCTGTGACTGAAATATGAGCTGTAAAGTCCTGCGGCTGCATGTGTTTTCAACCTCACATTTTTCTGCTTAACTTCTGGCACTGCCAATTATCATTCTGACAAACTAAACAGCCCTCCCTTCCTTCTGTCTCATTCTCGCTCTCTCGTAAACACCACCTCTGTCCTGGAATCTGGCACACTATAAATGTGTTTGTCCTGTGTGGATTGTACATATCGTGTCTGGCGGAGTTAACAGTGGGCGGTAATGCTTCGTTCTGTCAGAGTAAATCCTGGACTGTACTGTTCTCACAAAGACAAACATCTTCAGTTTTTAGCCAAAAGGGAAATGCTGCATCTGGCAAGGGTGCAGTTATTAGCATTACTCGCTAAAGCAGTATTTCTTTTCCACTCATTCTCTGAGTTAAAGGGATAGTTCACCCAAAACTGAAAATGTTGTCATTGTTTACTCATCCTTTACTTGTGCCAAACCTGTCTGACTTTATTTTTTCTGCTAAACTTAAAAGAAGATATTTTGAAAAATGCTTAAAAAACATGTAACTATTGACTTTCATAGTATTTGTTTTATGGACAGATTTCTTCAAAATATCTTCTTCAGAGTTCAACAGAATAAACTCAGAAGTTTGAAACCACTTTAGGGATAGTAAATAGTGAGTCAATTTTAGTTCATTTTCAGTTGAACTGTCCCATTAAGGTTTAGAATAGGTATCTTGTGTTTGTGTTAATCAGTGTTTAGCACTAACCCTCATTGCACCAGTGACAAAGAACTGGAACTGAACAAAGACATTTCTTATGAAATAAAAATCTACTTAAAACACTTCTCCATTCTGCCTGAAAAGCAAAGTGTGCCTTTTATGCGTAAAAGTTTCATGTTTAATATGTCTGAAAAGTGGCTCCAGCGGTTTAAAAATTCATGAGTGCTTTCAGATTACGGTCTGTACTGTGACACAGCGTAAAACTTAAATGAGGTTAAGTAATATATTGACGCTCCTGCAGACAGACCCACTATCCTCATCTAGTATTTTGTGTGTTCAGATGAACAGTTTTTTCCTGACCAGTCCACATTTTGTGTTACAGGATCCCCGTATTATGACAACGTCAGACCGCTCTCGTATCCAGATTCAGATGCCGTCATTATATGTTTCGACATCAGCCGACCAGAGACCCTGGACAGTGTCCTAAAGAAGGTAAGCATATTCCACCCACTAGGTACTGACTCGACACACTTAAACAAGAAGGATTTTACTTGATCCAGTTAGCTATGTTTAAGTCTAAAGATGTGAACTAGACTTTTCTAAAAAGTTGTCGTAATGCGCAAATTAAGTGCATCTTGACATTTCCATTAAGCATTTTTTATGCAATATTCCAAAATGTGCATAAAAATAAGTAGATGGAAGCATAGTACTGCTGTTCCTGGAAAATGATTCCAGCCATCAACTGAGATTTCAGGAATAGATCTGATTTTAGGGTTAGAGCTGGCATTTGAATGACATTCCTGTCAAACAGTCAGGATGAGATTTCTGCTCGGAGACTGAAATGAAAATGTGTTGTATTGTCTAAGTTCCTGACATCTTGGTGAATAATACGGGTGTGGTCAGCTGAATTGGATATCAACCTGTAGGCTTGACCTTACTGCTTCCCGACAGCCTAATTGACTTTTAAATGCCTTCACAGTGATTCAGAAAAATTCCTCTACAACTCCTTTGTGATCTGCCCACTCTTTGTTGCATCCCAATAAAACTCGTCCTTTGTTTTCGAGAGGGTTGGATATCTTCTAGTAGACTCTCGGTCTGGGGTCAGGTGTCTAGAATGGCCCGTGGCCCTTTCACTGGGCCCCCGCTTTATAGTATTATGTGGGCATTAACTAGACCATGTGAGTGTAAGTCCAGCATGAAATCTGGGTCGTAGAATCGGAAATACGATCAGGCTACACGTGAGTACCTACTTGGAATAAGGTAGCGCTTTCTCCTGGGACTTTGAAGCCTCTGGGAGCCAGAGGTGAGCACAAAAGGATCATGGGAACGAGGGAATGTAAGGTGTCCGTGTTCCTGTGTGAACAATCGTATGACTGTGTTGTACCCGCCTGTCTCCCGCCAGATTAAGTCCGGTGATTTAATGCCACACCAATACAGCAAGCGCTTTGTTGGGCAGGGCAGGAATGCAGATCACCTGTAGGATTGTTGGGAAGACACACACACACACACACACACACACACGTTGGTATTGGAGGTTTATGAAGACTCTCCTAATGCGTAGTGTATTTTATACTGTAAAAAAACACTTATTTTAATTATGAATGTGAAAAGGCCAAGTATGATTTTTAACAATTTTAAATTACGAGGACACGAGGTGCCTCACAAACCTCCTCAGTGTTGTAATACCTAGGTCATACCCATGTCATTATCCAAATTTCTGTCTTTGTAAACCACAAAAAAAGAACACGCACTGAAACGCAGTCATTACAGTGCAAGCTTTATTCTCGCAGGAAGTATGAGCCTCACCCGTAGCGAGGAAGATTAATACTCTTGGGTTCGCGAAAGGGATGGGATGGAACGTGAGATACTGAAAGAATGGGAACAGGAAACACTTGTTCTTGCCTTCTTTCAGGCAGGGATGGATCAAGGCCAGCTGGTTTCATCTTTCCGTGTCGGCTTTTGTCTCTTTTTCTCACAGTGGAAAGGGGAGATCCAGGAATTCTGTCCCAACACAAAGATGCTGCTCGTCGGATGCAAGTCAGACCTGAGAACGGATCTCACGACATTAGTGGAGCTTTCCAACCACAGACAGACGCCGGTGTCCTATGATCAGGTGCGGCATTTTCATATAAACTGCAATCTCAATAGAGCTATTCAAGTCATCGGATGAAATTGTATTCATATATATCGTTAAAAATATATATGATTTTTCCAATATCGTGCAGCTCTAATCCACAATTTGGTTGGACGAAATTGCGACACTGTAATTTGTCTCGTTATCTAATCCCTATCTTATTACTTTAGCCATAATTTAGGTTTATCAGTGGTTCAGTGACATTGCAATGATTTCGGTTACTAATCTGATCCATGCATTGGTCTGAGTGATCAAAATCTTCCCAATCATAAAGCTAAGCTGCAATGGTTAATTACTCTCCAGTTCTGTTTCACATCAAGGCTCGTTACATCTTTGCTTTCTCTTTTTTTTTTTTAGGGGTCAGCTATGGCTAAGCAGATATCTGCACCTTACATCGAGTGCTCCGCAGTGCAGTCGGAGAACAGCGTGCGGGACATTTTCCACGTTGCAACGCTGGCCTGCGTAAATAAGAACAACAAAAACATCAAGCGCAACAAATCGGCACGCTCCACCAAGCGCATCTCGCATATGCCCAGCCGACCAGAACTCGCTGCCGTGGCAACAGACCTACGCAAAGACAAAGCAAAGAGTTGCACAGTAATGTAATGCAAGGCGTTCGGGGAGTTAAAAAAATAATTCAGTGTGGGAAACGGTGAGGGTGGAATTGCCTCTGAAGTGCTGGAGCCGGGAGTGTTTACTCGATGTCCCTGAAGGTCTCTCCGGTTTGAGGGTTCCACTTCTTGTTGCCAGAACTCGACAAACTTGTGGATGTAAAGCCAAACTACGGCCCCAACCACCTCTCCTAAATTTATCCACTCAGCAGGAGGATGTCACCACCCTCTCGGCCAATGGGAGGCCTTCCTTCCTGCTCCTGGACGTGAAACTGCTTCCTCTCTGGAGGGTTCCTTCTGGAAGCTTCTTCTGCAGGAAAGGAAGGAGGAAGTGGAATCACATAACCATTGAGTCCAGGGTTCCGCTGAGCTATTTTTAAAAGATGCACGTTTTCGGTTGGTATTAACAATGGGAACTGTGAATTTCACAAAATGGTGACTATTGGAAACATCTCGATTCCTTCTTTTTTGAGTCTGTACAGCTAAGGGAGGATATGAAACGAGAGTGCATCACTGTGGTCACGGATCACTTCCTCCTTCGATCTTCTGTTTTGCTCCTTCTGTAGACCAAGAAGCACGAGTTTGTGTGTGTGTGTGTGTGTGTGTGTGTGTGTGTGTGCGTGTGGTTTTCGTTTTCTTATGCTAAGCTCAGCTAAAACTGTCACCATGGATACGCCGCTGGTATATCTGAACTCGCACTGTTTTCTGTATTACTCCTCATAATCACATTACGGTTCATTAGGATTCAGAAAAAGAATAACCAAAGAGCTGGAAGGTTTTCAAGCCGGATGACTCAAATGTTCGACGTTCTGGAGTGCATGTTGGATGCGTATTTGTGGATCAATGAGAGCTTCTGTCACGGTTCTGTAAGAACACGGTTCGCTGGGCAAACGTTGGAGAATTGACTTGATCAGTTAGTGCTCATTTGCATTCAGTTTATCTCCGAAGGGGGCTTTCGCAATGACAGCGGTGTGCAGCTACAAAGCATCTGGAAGTCATCAATTTGCAATGAGAGCCGGTGATTTGAGGCCTTTATGAGCAACAAAGGCTGTTAGCAACGCAACACTGCTTAGAGTTCAACTTTATGCAAATCTGAAACATAACTTATGACCGAATCCAGTTCAAGAAAACATTAGCATTATGTATTTGTAACATTATCGACAAAATGATTGGTTTTAGTAAATTCTGGCTAACTGTTAGCATGCTAATTTGAGCATTAAGGGTATACTCTTCCTTTTTTATTGTTTGAAAATAAGCTTATTTTACATCTGGTTATGGTAAAACAGTTGTGTTTTATCAACTTGAATCCATTCAGCTGATCTCTGTCTGGCGTGAGCACTTTTAGCTTAGCTTAGCATAGATCACTGAATCAGATTTTTCCATCTGTCTTAGTATACAATATAACTACAGGGAGAGGAACTCAAAACTCTTTTCTCTTTTTTTTGAGTGAGATGCTAATGGTCTAATCCGATTCAAAGAGCTATGCTAAGCTAAGCTAAAAGTTCCGGAGATCGGCTGAATGGATTAAAAAATATTAAAACTATGGAAGATAATGATAAAATGAGACCATTTTCAAAAAAATTTGAGTATTTCTTTAATGCTGAAAATACCATAAATGTAAGGTGAATGTAAAAACGTAAGATGAAATCTAAAACTAGTCAGGTTAAATTTGTTTTTGGACAGCTCATTGATCATTTTGACACATACTTCAGATTAACGCATATAAGAAATCAATGATATAACCGTTTGACAACATTACGCCATTTAATCTGTCACTGTGAAAGCTGTGCAAGTATACGATCAAAATAGCACAAAACTAGCTTTTCGTCATAAACGCGTCAGTAAAACGCTACATGAACATTTGTGCCTTTTCTAACATCTGTGAAGTTTAAGCACAATTGTAGAAATGATAAACAATCAAACATGAAATTCGAATTGCGTTTCAGTGTCTAGCCCAGGAAAAAAAATCAAGGATTTTGAAAGACACGCAAGGAAAAATTTCTCTCCTCTTTCAAATAAACTATGCAGTCTGCTTTTGTGGACACATAAGAGGATTGAGAAACAAACAAGACACGTTTTTTCTTTTTCAACCAGTATTGCGACTCGATATATTGCCTTGCAGAGCCGTGGTAGAACATGCGTTTCACCTTTTTCAAAACAAACGTCTGAAGCTAGCTGCAAAGTCTCATTTGCTGCATGTTTGTAGTTGCACTTTTCGTTAAAAAATTGCGCGAAACAAACAAAAAAACGACATTTTTATGTTCCTTTCTAATGGGTCAGAGTAAACTTCTTTGACTGTCACAAATGTTTTCACATAGGCAGTATTAAAAAGATTTTGTGTGTAAATGTTGAGAAATGTGTAGGTGCTGATTAAAAAGAACCAACAAATTGTTTCCTAATGTAGGATGTCTGTAACTTTATCTTTTTTTTTAAATGTCTTTTCTGTGTTGACGTCCATGTATGTCCGTTTTTGTTGATGTTGCCATAATATTTATTGAATTATATATTTTTCCCTTAAAAATAAATCCAAAAATAAAATGAAAAAAGGTCTTTTTGATATGAAATGTTTTATTTTGTTTGCTTGACAGCAATATATTCGGAATATATATATATATATATAT
>CAIGQW010031024.1:613969-635189 GCA_903798125.1 Danio choprae
AAATTTCATATTCGCAATCACCAATAAAATTAAACAACGATTGTCTCTTTAGTTTCATTTCTAAACAGTACAATCACACAAAATCTGCAGCATGAGGGTTTCTAGGCCTATTTAGGCATATATCTCTACTCAGCCCCCCTAAAACTTTCACCAACTGCGCCGTCCCCCCAAGCTTCACTTTAGCCCGTTGACCGTTACACTTTTCCCCATTCAAAACTATACAAGTGACATGTCTTGTGTATTCTATAGTCTTTGGTACAACTCATTGGCTCAATGATACGAAAGTGATTGTCGTTACCGTAAATAACCAATCTCTTTGTATTCAACAGGATAATGCCGTCAGAAGCGGAGTGGCGTCTGGATTGAATGTGTCTAGAAAGTTCCTACATCTGCGCAAAGTCAACATTAAGAGTTTCTACAGTGATATGAGGTAATTACTGTATTATTAGTGACTCAAGAGTCCTAACATGGATTTTCCTGAAAAGAGCAGGAATGTTGATGACTTCTGGAGACACCTAAAGGAAATGACCGTTTTCCTTCATTTGAGGGGCGTTGGAGAAGCCAAAAGCCTCCACTCATTACTTCCAACACGTCATAAAACATGTGTGTTTGTGTGTGTGTGTGTGTGTGTGTGTGTGTGTGTGTGTGTGTGTGTGTGTGTGTGTGTGTGTGTGTGTGTAAGTGTGTGTGTGCTTATGTGTGTGTGTGTATATGTAATTACTTTACCATTTTTGGGGTTCAAATGTGTTCCCAAAGAGAGCAAAAACTTTCAAATTCTCCAAAATTGTAAAACTGGTATAAAAATTAAACAAAGTACATAAAATGTTTTGGAAATTACCAAAAATGAGGGTTTGGTTTATATTTAGAATTAGGGGTAGGTGTATGTTCTAAAATGTATAAAAACAATAGAAGTCTATGTATAATGTCCCGATTTAGATTGCTAAGTGTGTGTGTGTGTGTGTGTGTGTGTGTGTGTGTGTGTGTGTGTGTGAGGGCTGAAATGATTCACAGCTCCATAGAAACTCAACTCGGGGTTTCCTGCTGCACATATGGAGACGGTGAGGTTGCCTGTGATCTCATATCAAAAACACTGGTAAGACTGTGAAGTTCAAGCAGTTCTCTGGAGGACACATTCATCTCAGGAGTTTGTTGAAGGTAAAGTTCACCCCTCACCCTCGTGACGCTCCACACCTGTGACTGACTTCCTGCTGTCCAACATACAGAAAGAATTTCTGAAGAACGCCGGTGTTTGTTCTGCTCTTTTCTGGAGCCATCAAAGTGTGATCCAGTGCTGGTTGGTGTTCTTGACGTCTGTTGTGGATAATCTCAAACTCATACACACTGAAAAAGTTCAGTTTGAAAAAATACAATTTTACAAAGAGACGGCGAGTTATTGACCTTATTCTTCATGTACGAGTGGGCGCAGCCATTGGAACCTTTTTGGCATGAGACTTCTGCTTTCATTCACGTCCATTGATTTTTAGATGTTAAAAACAGCTCGTTATGCTGCTTGATGTTGTCAACTGACAGTTTCTTATTATATTATTCTCCTTTTTATGTATAGTCATGAACACACTTGTTTGAAGAGCAGGTAGTTTGACCATTTTCTGCTGTTCCTAGTCATTTCTCCCATAGGCAACTGAATCTGAAGTTCTAAAACAATCGCAAAAACGAGTGCATTTTTGCATTGTAGAATAAGGTCAATACATTCATTCATTTTATTTTTGGCATAGTCCCTTTATTAATCTGGGGTCGCCACAGTGGAATGAACTGCCAACTTATCCAACATATGTTTTACGTAGCGGATGCCCTTCCAGCTACAACCCATCACAGGGAAACATCCATACTCACTCATTGACACACATAAACTACGGACAATTTAGCTTACCCAATTCACCTATAGCGCATGTCTTTGGACTTGTGGGGGAAACTGAAGCACCCGGAGGAAACCCACGCGATCATGGGGAGAACATGCAAACTCCACACAGAAATGCCAACTGACCCAGCTGAGTCTCGAACCAGCGACTTTCTTGCTGTGAGTCGATCGTGCTACCTACTGCGCCAATTAATTTATACTAATTCTTACTAGTTAATTATAATGATATTGTGTTAATAATTATTCATGTCAAATATTTAATTCTTTAATTAAATTGCTACATGTAGCCTATCTATCAGAAAAAATGTTGCGAATTCAAACATCTTAAGCTAGTTTTGTTTTCAGTGCTAGCACATTTGTGGTTTTTGTTATTTATTATTAATATTTACCATCTGTTTATTTTCAAGCTAGGTTTAGTGGTGTGACACTAAGAATTTATAAATAAATGTTAGTGTTTACAAAAAACACGAGGCCCCACTCTTAACTCCGCTTCCTAAACATTAAAGTCACTGACACGTTACACTGATACGACAAAAATGCACAAATAAGAAAGTACAAATTAGCAACTAATCCATCAAAACATAAAAATTAGGAAATATTACTCTAACAAATAATATAATAGCTTACTTTATGATCCAATCAAAATCTGACATTGTCAAAAACGTTTACAATATAGCCTATCAATCAGAAAAATGTTGCAAATTCCATCATCTTAAACCAGTTTTATTTTCAGTTCCAGCACGTTAACATCCATGAGTGACATTTGTGGTGTTTGTTATCCATTATAAATATTTACCATCTGTTTGTTTACAAGCTATAGGTTTAGTGGTGTGACACTCTGTAGGTTTTCTTGTCATTCTTTACACCTGATGGACTGAATGGGGCCTGAACGAGAGTTTTTTTTTTTTTCGGCTTACAATTTTCTATAAGCCTTTTCCCTGTCACCACTGCATTATACAATCCAACCCACAATCCTCTGCTCAGCACTGCTGACAAGCACCTCAGCTTTAGAAGATGAAAGAAAGAAATATGCAATTCTCTACCCCCCATCTGTATCATAAAGCATTCGGGCAATATTAGCATGCGCTGATGTGACTTTGCATAATCCGTGTGTCAGCAGACGCCTTTTTCAGAGCGCAAACAAAACAAGTGTGTGCCAAATTGGTTAAATGGCAAACAACTGCTTCAGTGAGGGAAGGAAATTGGCAGCGCCAGTGGTGAAAATAAATGTGTGATCATTCAATTTGTAATGGATTTATAAAAATGCATCTTAATACCAGGAATAAGTGCGGTTGCTGAATTTTTGTAAATCTGGATAACTGTTTATGATAATAACGGTCTGATAAAATGTGGGCGGGGCTTGTTTTATATATACTGTATTTAATTAGATTGCTCAAACAGAACAGCATTGTTATTGGATAATATTTTTTGTAGCTTCTCCAATGCAATGCCTTTTCAACACTCTAAAAAATGTTTGGTTATTTCAACACAATTCTGGGTGTAATAGGTACTAACCCAAGTGCTGGGTTGTTATTTTTTTAACACAATGTTTGGGTTAGTCCATATTTTACCCAATTTGGGTTTAAATAACCCAGGATTTCTTGGAGTGAAGCTAAAACAATCGCGTGAAATAATGTGGGCGGGACTTGTTTTAAATGCTTTGATTTAATTGGTTTTTGGATTTAATTGGATATTTTTTATTATTATTTTATTTGTTTGCCATTTTAGACATGAAATACATTTTGCTGAAAGTTAATTTAAATAACCTTTTTTTCCGCTAGCTTAATTAGCGCTGATGAATTTAGCTTAGCCTCAGAGGACATTAAAAATAAACCTTACATAAATAGAAATGATCACAAGAAACACAAAGGATTTTTGAACTTGATTTTAATGATTTGGATTGAAAGGCACACCTAAAAATTATTGGATGATATTTTTTCCCACTCACTATAAAAAAGAAATGAAGTAGAGAATATGTTTTGATTAAAATTGGAAAAACTTAATAAATCAGGAACATGCTGTAAATAAGCTAAATGTTAATATTATAGCATAATTAATATTTTTAAAGAGCTGTAGTTATATTTACAGCTAGTATCATTTTACTGATTTGGATATGTGTTTGTTATGTATTGATGTGTTTGAAAGTCAGGGTTATTCCACCAGATATTGCTTTCTTAACTCGTTTGACGTTAAAACATTGGTAGTTGGTAGTATATCGGTGTATTGGTAGCATATTGATAGTTTTGTCTTATATTATTTTATGCAAAAGAAAATTCTGACACGTTTATGTTTGAGAATATACAGACCACATTCTGAACTGTACTGTATGTCAACAGCATGTGCCTGTGGCTTTGCACGCAACAATTTCTCAGCATTCAACTCGTCAGCCAATAGCTGGTCAGAATTCTTCCTAATTCCTCAGCTCTTAGCCAATGCGGATCCAGAGTTCCACCATAAACCCGCTCAAAGTCAATGCAGCTCTGGCTCAGGGGCGTCACACATTCTTCATAACGTTTACTCGGACTGACAGAATCTTCTATAGAAAACCAATCTGGAAGCAACCCGCAGCCACTGAAGTGGAACTGGATTGAGTTAAGAGATGACATTTTCTTCAAAATATCACATTTGTGACATATCTGGGTCTTTACAGGCTAGAATGTCACCACTTTATGCCCTGAAAAAAAGTGAATTGTCTATTGTGTGACATGTCTGAACATCAGAGGCATCAATGGTTGACCTTCTTTCTTTGAGAACTCCATTGGATGTGTGATTTATGCTGAATTATATAGGCGGGATCGCACAGAACTTGCTATGTTTCATCGTTTTTCACACCAAATCAAAAGAGGTTAAACTTTGTAGTATAATAACACATATTTCGCATCATTTTCATCCCACCATGTTGGAGAAAAAAATCCAAGATGGGCTTTTTTATGTAAATTTATGGGCATATCATGAATAAAATAAGCGTAAACATCTAATGAAATGGTTTGCGTGCTTATAGATTTGCATTTGGAGAAAGTTAGAGGGTGTGTATTCATCTGACCGTGTTCCCTGCTAGGGTTTATTATAGCCTGGGAGTTATGATAATGAAAGTGAGATGATAATGATTGCTCTGCATTGTCATATAGCAACATGTGCTTTGATGGAAAAATGTTTTTTTGGAAATTGGCTCGTCTGCTGCTACACAGATGTAGTGTATAAAACTCACCAGCCCCTTTATTAGGTAGACCTGTTCTACTGTTTGTTAATGCTAATACCTAATCAGCCAATTACATGACAGCAACTCATTAAGCTGCGGTCACACTGTACTTTTCGCCACATAGACTTCCATGTATACGCAAACAAATGCGAGAGACCGTAAACGCAAGCTCATACGACAAGTTTTGCAGTTCGCTGCATTGCCAAATTCAAGCTTGGTGAACTCTGACCTGCGAAATTCTATCACATGACTGCGTGAGACCAATTAAAGATCAAAACATGACCTCTCTGTACAGAACTTTAAAATATAGGCCAATTGCTAGCTTTATTAAATGTCTAATCATCTTGTTCAATCCCACCCCTTTTCGCAATGCCATATGACATTGTACGGCATTACAGTGCATTTTAGTTTGCGTTAACTCCAATGCATTTTAAATTTAAACTAGCATTTTAGGGGTTGTTTACAATTTAACGTTTTCAGCCAACAGAGTTTTGCCTGTTCGTATATACGCGACAACTGAACACGCATAATTTTGAAAACGGGTTTGATAATGCACATTTTTTAAAATGCTGCTGTTATGGTTTCTGTGTCAACACCCAATAGAGGAATGTTTGAAATGTTGATGTTATGCGCATGCGTCATACATAGTAGATATGCTCAATACATGTTGACTTTAAATACTGTATAAGCACGAACAACCATAAACTATTAAGGCAGAGTATGCGGTAGTATGAGAGTGTGATTTTACTTCACCAATATTATATATAAATAAATTAGTGCCGATGTCTTTAAAATGGATGCCATTTCTTCCAGTGTGATGGAACTCCTGTCCATATGGCAAATACATCACTTCTCTTCAGGTACTGTTAACTAACAAGGTGGCCGTGAAAAACTTGTGTGGAAAACATAAGGGGCTGTTCACACAAAACGCATTTTTCCTTTCCAATGCACTACTTTTTTGTTTTTCAATGTAAATGTGATTGACGTTAGGGTGACACGGTGGCTCAGTGGTTAGCACTGCTGCCTCACAGTAAGAAGGTTGCTGGTTCGAGTCCCAGCTGGACCAGTTTTGCATGTTCTCCTCGTGTTCACATGGGTTTACTCCGGGTGCTCTGGTTTCCTTAAGTTAAAAGCTCATTCTATTTCTTTAATCCTTTTGTTTAGGCTAACACATTAGCAGCTCGCGCAGTGTTGGTTGCTTGGTAAGAGACCCGAGAGTGGATTGTCGAACGTGATGACACAGTTTCAGATTTACGAATACAACTTTAACATACAATTTTGTAAGAGAGGATATATTCCCCAAATTACTTAAGATTTGTTTCTGCAATAACAAATGGGGGAAAAAAAACTAATTTAATCTATCATATCTTAAATAAAGATGTAATATAAGAAACTTTAATACACTCCCCTAGTCCAGTGTTTCCCAACCCTGTTCCTGGAGGCACACCAATAGTACATATTTCGGATGTCCCCCTTATCTGACCCATTCATTTCTGGTTTTGGAGTCTCTTCTAATGTTCTGATGATTTGATTCAGGCGTGTTTGAATAGTAAGAGATTGAAAATGTGTACTGTTGGTGTGCCTTCAGGAAGAGGGTTGGGAAACACTGGACTCGCACTCGTCTGCGTTTTGTCAGTAGATGCTCCATTGGCTTGGACCATAGACTTCGTTGCCTTCATGCATTGATGGACCAGTTTGTGGTCCCCTTTCCTCAAGCCACTGTTGGTTTCTGATTACTTGTAAGCCTTGTAACATGGGTTTGTTCGTTTGAAAGCACTTATGCGTCACTTTTAGCGCTCTTGTTAAAGTGATACAGAGATGGAAAAAGATTGAAGGGTTTTGATGAAATCTCAACGCAAGTGGTCCCAAGAGATGCATTTGATACTTCTTAATCCTAGAACGCAGGAAACAGAGCCTACGATGCTAAAATCATAAACAATCAAGACCGTATTAGATTAGATTTTATTAGCCTAAAAACAGTAGGTAATGTGTTTTAAAAAAAAAAAAATTGCGAAAAACAGCCGCTTTTGATCCAGACGGGCTTTTGAATTACCTGTAAAACGCAATTAAAGTGATTTCCTCTGGGAAAAGCAATCTTCGAAAGAAAGGCCTGATTGCAAACATGTGCTTTACGTCATGTTTTTCGCTCTCCTCCTTGTTGTCGAAAGGTTGTGTTTGGACTGGTGCCCTCGATGGAGGTGTAATCATTCATTGTAGTGCCGGCGTCAGCTTTACTGGAACCAGATGGAGAAAAACTGTGCCTGTGTTTACCTGGATCAGCCAAGAGTGTTACAACCGTCCCTGGCCGACATGTGAAATCTGACCTTGGGTCGGTCCATTCGCGCGCACACACACACACACACACACACACACACACACACACACACACACACACACACACACACACACATATATATATACAGATGTGAATATATACACGTTGTAAAGTAGATCCGGTTACTTGCACATTTCCCTGAGGTCTGGCAGTCTGGCTTTCGGCCAGCTGTCGGCAGAACTGCACGTGATTAACTACGGGCAATACAAGAATGAGAGAGGGAGAGAGAGAGAGAGAGAGATATTTATGTCTTCAAACCAGCTGTAAACCCTCTCGTGAGCTGTTTTGCTTTCAATGTGAAACGGCCCCCTCAGCGTTAAAACCCCCAATAATATCCACTGACTACATACTCATAGACTACATACTCAGGGTAATACAAATTTTATATACATATTATAGTTAAGTGTATTATGTGCTGTATGTATTATAGCATTTACAACTGGTTCTTAGTGAATGCATACTGTAGCATACTGTAGTATTAACAGTAGTGAATTGATAAACTGTCCTAAATCAACTTTCACTCAAGTTGCCCCCCAAAAAAACTCAAGAATTGTGTTGTTGCAGCTCATTTTAAATAAGTAATTTGAACAAACAGCAAATGTTTATTTTTTTGAGTGTACAGTAACCTGTGGTGGATTGTAGTGTAATATATAGTTGTAGAATACTTAGTAATAGCTAATTTCTTAATATTGTTACCATTGGTGTTACTGTAGCAATATGGAATTACCACAACAGATTAATTCAACGAATAATTTACGATAGTGTGGTTTAAAAAACAATGTAGCATTACTATACCATACAATAAATTCCTTTTTTTTCATTTGGAATAGTTTTTAAAGACCATAACAATATATTTTCTGCAAATAAGTCTCTTACAGAGCTGAAAACCATGATTTCCTGTCCTGTTTCCTGTCATTTATTTTCTTATTCATGTATTGTTTATTTCATATTTAAAAGACCATTTTCTGAAATCGACAACATTACATTATTTAAAAATTATGTTTACCTCATAAAACTATCTTACCATTCCTCACTTTGCCTTTGAATTGATGGCTTTATCTCTGACAACTATGTAAGGATCAGGAAGTTATGTTATTTCCCCCCTCACTGATAAGATCTGAAGGACCGAATGGCCTTTGTGCTCCTTCTGAGAAAATATTTTCACCTGAACAAGAACGCACCAAGAGTTAATTTGTAAAACGTCAAAACCATTATCACATTATCAAAAGTTAAACCTAATTTTTCACCAATCACCCTGTGGGTTGTTTAATCAGCTTTTAATCATGATTTCATTACTGCACTTACCATTTATGGTAGCAAGTGATATAAAACCGTAAAAATGGTCAACTCTGTTATTCTCCAACTAACGTAACCGTGCTGACAAATATTACTAACAATATATATTTTTCTTCATTTAAAGTTAAGAAAAGGAAGTAAGTTCTGTGTAAATCAAATATGTTTGTTTTCAATAAGATATTTTAAATAACTTCCATATATGCAAAGAAAACAAATCTAATTAGTTTACAAATTAAGTTGTGTAATAAAGAAATGACGCTGGGAAAAAGTATTGAACACATGAAGAAAGGGAGGTGTAGAAAGGCAGTGAAAGCCCAGACAGCAGCTGAAATCTCTCAGTAGTTATTCAGCAACCTTCTACCCTTCCTCATTGTGAATTAATATTAGCTGCTTCAGTCCAACATCTACATTAGCAGGAGGATGAAGATGAAACCAGAGTGGAAATTTCAGCAAGACAATGATCCAAAACACAGCCAAGGAAACTCTCAAATGCTTTCAGAGAAAGAAAATCAAGCTGTAGAATGGCCCAGCCAATAACCTGACCTGAGTCCAATATAAAATACAAATTAAAGTTCAGATTTGATAGACGAGACCCATAGAACCATCCAGATTTTAACACTGTTGAAGTCTGTGAAAAAATCACACCTGAGCAGTCCATGTGACTTCATTCTCCATATGAGAGCTGCATGTAAGCTGCCATCACCAAAAAGCCTTTTATATAAAGTATTAAATACGTTTCAGTAGTTCACTACTCTCTCCTTGTGTCATCCCATTGCTAATACACATAACTCATTTTTCAGATTTTTGTTTTGTTTCATTTTTATGTTTGTATTGTTTGGGTTTTTACCAAAATCTGGTTCAATTTCACATCAACAGCTCCTTTAGAAATAATATTTTCTGGAAAAAACATGACGTGTTTCCGTGCTGTATTGTAACTTGTTGGCCAGCTTGGACTGTTTTCAGTTTTTTTTTTAGGTCAGGCTTGGCATTTGTTCTTTATCCTGCACTCTTTTCTGAGTATTTGAGGTTTCTCATAAAAGGTTTGTCACGTAAACTGCTCTCACATGGCACTTTTAACTGCTCATAGTGGGTCTCTTTATCTACCTGTGTGGTCAGAGGAGCTGTGCGTGTTTTACAGACGCTGCCTGCGACCATTAACAGTGAGTCTGGATCAAAGTCTGCTTTTGATAGGTGTAGGATTTTTAGGATTTTCACTTTCATGTGGTTCATTGTGGCGTTTTGTCCCACTGTGCCAGCTGGGAACCGTTTGGTACCGTCTGGGTCAGTGTAAGTCATTTTGTGGGTCAACAACATCACATGTAATCTTAACCTTTTTTTTTTTCTAGACTATGTTGTATACTTTGTTTTTAATTTCCCAGATTTATTTATTTATTATTATTTTTATTATTCCAAATTTTTAGGAAGCAAGACACTAAGCACTGTAATAATGTTTAAATATATAATTTAATATAATTTATATAGGGCCTCACGGTGGCGCAGTGGATAGCACGTTCGCCTCACAACAAGAAGGTCGCTGGTTCCAACCTCGGCTGGGTCAGTTGGCGTTTCTGTGTGGAGTTTGCATGTTCTCCCCGTGTTGGCGTGGGTTTCCTCCGGGTGCTCCGGTTTCCCCCACAAGTCCAAAGACATGCGGTATAGGTGAATTGGGTAAGCTAAATTGTCCGTAGTGTATGAGTGTGAATGGGTGTGTATGGATGTTTCCCAGAGATGGGTTGCAGCTGGAAGGGCATCCGCTGCGTAAAACATATGCTGGATAAGTTGGCGGTTCATTCCGCTGTGGCGACCCCAGATTAATAAAGGGACTAAGCCGAAATGAAAATGAATGAATGAATGAATAATTTATATAGTAATATAAAAACTTTTCAAATGTACTTAACAATAAGAAGATTTGGTAACACTGCGAGGAACAAAAATGTAGAAGACATAACATGAAATAGCATTTGCAAGAAATATACCTAACTTATAAAGGTACTTGTAAATTGATATCAAATAATGTAGAAATTAAGCATGTTTCACTATTTGTATTTGAATCTATAATTAGTTCTTATGTTAACACCACATTTTTATACAGGAAAGACACTTTATGTACAATAGTATTAAAAATATATATATTGTTTAATCTACATATATTATAAATATTGTTCAAAATACAAAATATGCAGGATGATTCAAAAAGAATACCACAACTTACACTTGTCACTCGAGTATCTGGAGGGGGGTCATATATGATGCTTGTTTTTTACTGAAAAAAAACCTTTAAGTACTCTTTACATTGATTAATTACCCAAGGTTCCATCATGTTTCTTTGATTAAATACAGATTTTCAGAGTTGTGGTATTCTTTTTGAATCACCCTGTATAATGGCAAAATTTCATTCACCCATCAACCAAATGTTTAATCTTTAATATGTTCGATATAATGCAAAAACAGCATTAAATGCCATCTGCAAGCAACACATTTAAATTCTGTGATGTTTATTCCCTATTTCATTCATTTTAAAATGTTGATATACCATATGAACAACATGTTATTTATGAAATACATTCATTCAGTATGCCTAGTAGCCTATACACGTTGCCTATTTGATTTGCAGTAGCGTTTTGTAATGGCACAGAGTCTAGAGGTGCAGCTTATTTCTTAAGCTCTCCTGGAGGAAAGTATGTATTTATGGTGTGTGTGTGTGTGTGTGTGTGTGTGTGTGTGTGTGTGTGTGTGTGGATGCAAACGTGAGCATGTACACAGTGTTCTTAATCATGCTGTCAAAAGCCTGCAGGTCTGCATGCTGTGACTCTTATCACAGGGTGTTTATTAGCACAGTTTGTGCAGACATGTGTGTCTGTTGGTGTGTTTAAGTCATGTCAGATAAATCGTATTTATGAGTCGGACACACAAGAATGCCACAATAAAATCATTATTTTGGGTGGAAAACCCAAAATATGCCATGAAATAAAAATTTACAATGTTTATTTTGCTAGCTTAGCACACATTGTTAGTATTACACCTTGTCCTAACTAAATGTGCCACAAGACGCGATAAAAGATATCGTTTTATGTTGAAACGATTTTTTGTCCTATCCACTACAGCGACACACAAAATTTCTATTTTAGAAACTATTTTCGCACCACCACAGCAAAACAACAGCATAAACTACTTTGACAATTATAACCTCAGGTACAGATTATGTGCTTTATTTAATGTTCAATGGTACCAATGTGAGTTTAAACACCATTTTACATGACATTTATTGCCATACTATTGAAAGCGGCAGCAGATAGTTCACCTCATGTAAAATAAAATAACTAGCAGACTGTTTGAAAATGAAAGTCAGAACTGTGACTCAAAAATTGCAAATAAACAACATCAGTCACTCAGCATTTACTTTTAATAATGTTAAACAGGCTTAATATGTATTAATTAGATTATAAGCCTTACCATTATGTTGGGATGGCAGTGTTTTAAACATTTCACTCATTCTGAAAACGTACCGCTATATACATTTCTGGAGAGTGCCAAATACGTCCCAGGAGGGTTTTTGTTTTTTGCAGTTTTTGTTTTCATGAATCCACCAGAGGCCACTGTGTACGCTTTTTGAGATCTCAAATTTCTCTCGCGAGTGCCATTCGCGCCTGTTCTTTTGGCGTAAATCCGCTATCGACTGACTGACTGACCAATCAACCGATAACCCCACCCACGCCCTTCCTTAAACTCAACCAATAGTATTTTAAACAGCACAAATTGACCAGCGCCCACCCACTTCCCTAAACCCAACCGACAAACCGTTTTGAAAAGCAATTCAGAAAGAGAATAGCCCACAGATTTTTACCACGTTTTCAGGTTTTACCACATTCTCACCCTGTTATTAACTTATTTTAATTTGTCCTTCTGTTTTTGTCTTACCTGCTTTCTGGAACCGTTTTTCGAACCCCATCGTTGCGGTCAACTCGTCTCTGCATCTCAAGTCCGCCGATGTACATGGCAAGCTACTGGACAAACTGGTAATAGTCGGAAAGCCGTCCAAACAGAGTTAAGCGTTCAGCTGCTAGCATGAAAAGGAACGGCGTCATACCGCCCCATAGCATTCGTTTTAAAGATAAAATGTAGCTTCTGGCTACATAATTCGTGATCTCCCGAAATGTTTATAGGGCTACATTTTCAGAATGAGCCTGGGTTGCAACATTGAAATAAAAGTCTGCAGCAACTTTCTTTTCATGCAGACTTTAATGTGGCTTCATAAATTATTTTAAAAAATGTAAAAACTTAAAACACACCTGATGTGAATTCTTTGCTCTATCATTTTCTAGAAGCAGAGTTAACAAACCCTACTGTAAGTTCTTGTAATTTATCAAAAGAAGGTACACCTCCTGTGCTGAGGGAAGTGACTTGAACGCACATGCCTTGAACGTCATAACTATGACTTGTCAAATCATAAGTACAAACATTCCTTGACTTGAATGCAGCATGTGTGTGCGCATGTAAAAACACCTCAGTTTGTTTGTTCAAGTTGAGTGAACAAATCTCCTGCAGGGGCAGAAGCAGAGAATATATTTAATTGAACTGTGTAAGGTATGTTTTGAACAAAGTTAAATTGTTTAGTCCTTTGTCAGTTGTTTTCCCTGGCAGGGTCCAATTAACCATCAAGCATCTGGTGAACTGTTTGAATTAATGACACTTTTTATTAATGACACTTTTATCTCAGAGTGTGTTTTTGAATAGTTTCAAATAATTCGGGCCTTACGGTGGCGCAGTGGATAGCACGTTCGCCTCACAGCAAGAAGGTCGCTGGTTCGAGCCTCGGCTGGGTCAGTTGGCGTTTCTGTGTGGAGTTTGCATGTTCTCCCCATGTTGGCGTGGGTTTCCTCCGGGTGCTCCGGTTTCCCCCACAAGTCCAAAGACATGCAGTACAGGTGAATTGGGTAAGCTAAAATTGTCCGTAGTGTATGAGTGTGAATGGGTGTGTATGGATGTTTCCCAGAGATGGGTTGCAGCTGGAAGGGCATCCGCTGCGTAAAACATATGCTGGATAAGTTGGCGGTTCATTCCGCTGTGGCGACCCCAGATTAATAAAGGGACTAAGCCGAAATGAAAATGAATGAATGAATAATTCAAATTGTTAATTATTAATTATTCAACAACTTGCTTATTCTTTCGTTACTAAATAAATCAACTTTGAACAAATCAATTTAATCGCTCAAAGACAGACACTAGATGCCACCTGGCACACATATATGTTGTTTACATTGTTTGGTTTTAGTTTTACTGCATGTTTCGACTTAAAAACATGCAGTTTTACAAACTAAATATGCTAAAACTATATTATTATATAATCATCGGATTCCTGGGCTGCACGTTGGCGCAGTGAGTAGCACGATCGCCTCACAGCAAGAAGGTCGCTGGTTCGAGCCTCGGCTGGGTCAGTTGACATTTCTGTGTGGAGTTTGCATGTTCTCCCCGTGTTTGCATGGGTTTTCTCCGGGTGCTCCGGTTTCCCCCACAAGTCCAAAGACATGCGCTACAGGTGAATTGGGTAGGCTAAATTGTCCGTAGTGTATGTGTGTGAATGAGAGTGTGTGGATGTTTCCCAGAGATGGGTTGCAGCTGGATAAGTTGGTGGTTCATTCCGCTGTGGTGACCCCAGATTAATAAAGGGACTAAGCCGAAAAGAAAATGAATGAATGAATGAATGAATCATTGGATTCCTCAGATAATCAAACTAACATCTAAGCACTAAGAAATTCAGTTGAGTAGCAGCGACTGAGTATCCAGTCTGATATCAGCCCAGAGGCTTAGACATTCCATAAATCACTTTTAATGCTTGTAGTATGTAATAAGCTCTATAAAGTGTGTTTTATCCAGTGACTGTCTTCTTTACAGACGGAGCAAGACATTATTGGATTTAAGAGGGAAAATATGACTTGTGTTCTGTATTTTAGTCACACATCGCTCAACAAATCAGAGACTTTTGTTGGTTCCCAAGTCTAGGTTAAAATGTTGGGGTTATCATGCTTTCTCTGTAGCTGCTCCAGGATTTTGGATTGATTCGTCAGTATCCATTAGATTGGCATCATCTTTGTTTTTTTATATCTAATCCTATTCCTAAGTTACAAATGGTCCTGTTTGACACAGCATGTAGTTTAAACATTTCTTTAGTATGTTACTGTTTTTATCACATAGAAGTTTTTTTCTTTTTACTCTAATTTAAATAGTTTTTTTTTTTGTTGTTTTTGTCTTATTCTTGTTTGCGAGGTTAGTTATTGTTGAGCACATTGGTCAACATGGGTTGTTTTTAACCCTTGTGTACAGTTGGGGATGTTTTCGTCCACTCTGGGGTGATTTCTGAGCCTTAATTTGGCCACAACTTTCTCTGTGTTTCAGCAAATGGAATGATTTTTGGTGGCAAATCTTATTTTGATACATATTTTGGGAAAATGCTTTTTCAAAAATTTTACATCAAACTCTGGACAATTGTACTACCCTTTTGTTATGTCGGTGGCTGTTTTTGCCCCATTGACTTCCATTATAGTGAAATTTTTTAAATTGCAAAGCCATGACACCATATAGCATGCATTCTTGATTGTTTTTTTTTTACTGTTGATCATCTGTTTCAGTACCAAAAAGCTTACTTTCTGCCTTTTATATGGAGTGTAGTGTGTGACCTTTCACATTTATCTTGATATGTCTGAGTAAATCAAAATAAGCACCTCAGCTCTCAGAACATAGTAAACATACTAAGTGTATTTCTGGACACACACTATAATCTGCTGTTATATAAAAAAATCTGCTGTTATATCTGCTGTCCATATAAAAGCCAGAAACTTTTTTTGCACAGGTCTATCTAAAGGGTTAATCCCGTCAACTGATGATCATCTGTAAAAAATACACAATTTACCTCTTCCCAACAGGAAAAACCACCAACAATCAAGAATAATTATATGCTGTCATGGCTTTGCAATCAAAAAACTTGATTATAATGGAAGTCAATTGGGCAAAAACAGCCACCAAAATAATGATAGGGTAGTACATTTAACCAGTACACAAGGGTTAATTGTATATATAAAGAAACTGTCATTGTCACAATAGCTATGTTATACTGGAATGTATTAGGTAAATGTGTTTCCATCATAGTTTATGTGTATTTTTTATTTAGTTGCGCACAAACGTTTTTTTTTATGCACATTTTCAAAATGTACATGCATCTTGGCTTTTCCATGCATTAAGCATCTTTTTATGCAATATTTCAAAATGTGCACAACAAATAGATGGATGGAAACACAGCTAATGACTTCAGAAGACTTGCTATTCATAGGATGTGTAAGAAATGCATTTCTGCCATTTTTCGAACATAAACCCTCATTTTTACTTTCACATGAAAAGAAAATATAGTATAAATATAAAAAAACGTGCTAAACAATGGTAACCACAAATTAAGCATGGTTTTGAAATGCTAACCATGTCCTAAAAACTGTCAATACGCCAAAAAACATGATTACTACACTTTTACTATAACACCATAGTTCATTTTCGTAAGGGATAGAATAAACACAAAGGGATGGTTAAATGATGAAAGAAATAATGTTTGGGCAATTACCCATTTATAAAAATATAAACTTAATCTCGATCCAACAAGTTTCAACAAGTGTCTGGAAATCTTGAAATACGTCCAGTGTTTCCTCAAAGGCTCGAGCGTCTGACACCAGCTGCAGAAGACACGCTGTGAATCTCGGATGACACACAGAGATCTCCTCTAAAAATACCCCTTTCTCAGGAAACATCACATCATAAACACGCACACCACCAGGGAGTATTCGTGGACCGTTTTATTCGTGGCCCATCCTATCCGTTCACCGGTGTATCCGGTAAAATTGCGTTGTGTAAATACTTAACGTTCTTTCGTCTTGCATGTCGCTGGTTTGTTTTAGCATCACAATTTGATTAGATCAGCTCTGAAAAGCACGGATGAGTTATTTTGAGATGTTCCGATAAGTTGTTTACGTAGTCGCTGGATTGTTTTAACGTTACAATTTGATTAGATCTGCTCTGAATAGCTCGCGCGAGTTGTTTTGAGATTTTCCGACAAGTTGTTTACGTAGTTCGGTTTAGCGCGAGTGTTTGTTTTGCACTTTAAACGGTTCATTTAAATACTTCTCCGAAATTGGAAAATGTGTAGCAAATGAGTCATTTAATTTACCCTCGCAATAAACACTGTTGTTTTCCTCCAAGTAGAGCATGAAATTCCTGTTGTGTTCCAGCTAGCCTAGCATGTTGACAGAAACCTTTTTGTATTTCACTGAGGTAAAGTTGGTTTTATATTCACACATTATGACTTTGTCCTTAATAATATCATTTCAGAAAAGTGATCTTTGCAAATTCTAAATAGTGAAATCATATTAGCAGTCAATGGCTATAGAAGCTAGGCAACAACATTGTTCACAGTCATAAAATAAATAAGTCATACTTGCATGTGATTTCTAACCGAATATTCAAAGTACCATGGTAAACAATATAGGGATCGTGTCACAAGTCACTGAACGAATGTGCAAATATATTTAAAAAAAAACTCTACCTAACTTTGTAATTCTTTGTCTGTTAGATTAAGTTGGGTAGATGCTAATTATGGTGGGAGAGGTATAATTGAATTTGAATAATTATCAATAAAATTATCAATAAGATCTTATATAAATAAATACATAGCACATGCACTTCAAAAAGATTTTTGCTGCTTGTTCAAATTACTTATGTGCTGAAACAGCACAATTCTTGAGATTATTTTGGGACAACTTAATTGTTTTATGTTCAATTCACTTAATCGTTAAGTTAACTTAATCCATTTGTGTTGGGACAACATGAATGAATTGTGTGGAACCCTGCAGTACAAACACACACACACACACAAAAATTGCAGACATACTTCCTCACATTTAGTACTATACTATATGCAAGAATGGTGCAAAGAATAACATTTATTCACATATTGAGCATAATAAATGTCCATTACAACATTTAAGTTGATGACAAATCATTCATAGCTTTAGAAACAAGATTTAATCTGTGATTGCTCTTGATTTTCGAGATGGTTCAAAAGGTAGAACCGTCCATTAAAGGTGCAGTATGTAACTTTGATACCCAGTGGTTGAAATAGGTATTGCACTCCTGGTTCAAAACACATGCAAACACAGGTTGCCAGATTGACAACACCAACAGGAGCATGCCTGACTATTGAGCCTAAAGGCTGATTTAAACCGTGTTCTAAATGAAAGCAACAGCACACGATAGAAGAAATATTTTCCATATTAAAAGGAGTTTTCATTCTAACCAACACCTGATGTGTATATTTAGAAACGGCTTCTATTTCTTGCAGCTGAACAACACAATAAACTGACAATGATCACCTCAGGTACACCTTATGTGCTTTATTCAGTGTTAAATGCTAATAATGTGAGTTTAAATGACATTTTACATGACATTTATTGCCATACTACTGAATCAGACCTTGAAAACAAATGAAACTGTTTGAAAATGAACTTTAGAACTGTGACTCAGTGCAACCAAGCAAATTTCATTGATTCAGCATGTACATTTGTACATAATGTACATAATGATGTTAAAGAGGTTTAATATGTATTTATTCGACTATAAACCTTACCATTTTGTTGGAGTGCAGTGAGTGCACCATTCTGTGCATCTGAATGGCTGTATTTAAATTTCTATTGTGCAAATCTTGTCACTTAGCGTGTTGTTTAAGTTCGTAATATTTATATTATTTGCTGATTAATAACCACCTCATGTGGAAGTCTGAATCTGCGTCTCATTACGGAGGCAGCTACTGTCCACCGGAGGTTGCATTTTTGGTCATGGACACATGCTTTGAGAGCCTTCCTGATTGAATGAATGAAATACGCTGTTTTCCACCAAGGCAACCTGGTAATAATTGGCTAAACTTGCATTGAGCAGGTTAAAAGAACCAAAACAAAGACAGACGTTCTGTCACGGAAAGCACATGTTCAAAGCAGAAAAACTGACTTAGCATTGTTTTTCAGGTAAACAAGAATGTTCACTTAGCATGATTCCTAAATGTCTGCAAACATATTATGGTATTTTTATGCTTTAGAAGAGTCAAAAACTTACAGCGCCTTTAAAAAATAAAAATCTTTCTGAGAGTAAAAACTGTTTTCGTGGCTGAGTCTGAGGCATTAGTAAATAAATAAAACTCTCTCTCTCTCTCTCTCTCTCTCTCTCTCTCTCTCTCTCTCTCTCTCTCTCTCTCTCTCTTTC
Source organism: Danio choprae (assembly GCA_903798125.1). Taxonomy (NCBI): domain Eukaryota; kingdom Metazoa; phylum Chordata; class Actinopteri; order Cypriniformes; family Danionidae; genus Danio; species Danio choprae. The sequence goes on from CAIGQW010031024.1 coordinate 632,966, forward strand.
TTTGTGTATGTGTGTACATGTAAACAGTACTGCATTCCAAATTTATGAACAATTACAGAAGCTGTGGAGGGAAAATAGGGACAGCAGTATGATTGTGAAACGAGGTACATTTGTGAAAGAATTAACGCAAGAGAGACAAAAATAGAGCTGTTATTATGATGTTCTCCTTTCAGTATGACAGCGGGAAATGAGCGAAAAACAGATCTGTTGCTGTGTGCAAATGCATCAGAATAGAGTTGATTTATAATCCGTTCAGCCATTCACAGGATTCAAGAATGCAGACAGACACACTATTTCTTTCTAAAGACTTTATTTGGTCTAAAATAGGAACTAGGCACTATTCAAACCAATTTAGTCTTGCATAAAGGATGGCAGCTCCTCTCAGTAGAGCTGTACTGTAGAAGCTAATCGCTAATGTTGAGACTACAGGCTTTTACTTGTGGAGTAAATTCAAGAAATTGATCGTATTATGGAACGTACAAGCCTATTGTACAATTTGTGTGTGTGCGTACATGCAAAACAAACACTGTTTAGAAGATTATAATGACTAAATTAGATAAATCAATGCTTGTTTGGCCCAACATATTAAAGAAAATATTGTTTATAGCTTATTGCATTAATATTGTATCAAAATTGTTAGTTGTAGTCTTTTTAAGTATATTTATTTCTATTTAAATAATTAATGATATTTTATTATTTATCTTGGATAATTATATTACATTAATGTCCTCTCAAAATAATTATTTGTTAAAGCCCCTGTATATGTAATTGTTGCTTGTTTACTACATATTTTTTATATATTATTTATTTCTCATGGTGTATTAAATTACAGTATTAATCGTTTTTATTATTTTATTTAAATGATTTTTATTCATCATGTCTTCTCTTAAATTATTTATTAAACTATTAAACTTTAATTTTAGTTTGTAGGCCTAATTATACAATTGTTTCCTGTGTTCCCAAGATCATGATTTTATTTTATATTATATTATTTGTTTTGATTGCTTAATACATCAGTCGTCTCTCATAATAATCAGTTTTAGACTTAATTTCACTAATTGTCTCACAAAATAATTGTTATATAAAATTGTATTTTATATAATATTACAATATTATATATTATTATAAAAATAGTGTTCCTTTGCTCCAGTTTTATTTTATTTTACACCAGTCTTTTCTCATAATAATCAGTTTTAGACTTAATTTCACTTATTGTCTCAAAATAATTATATAAAATTATATATATTACAATATTATATAGGGCCTCACGGTGGCGCAGTGGATAGCACGTTCGCCTCACAGCAAAAAGGTCGCTGGTTCGAGCCTCGGCTGGGTCAGTTGACGTTTCTGTGTGGAGTTTGCAGGTTCTCCCCGTGTTGGTGTGGGTTTCCTCCGGGTGCTCCGGTTTCCCCCACAGTCCAAAGACATGCGGTATAGGTGAATTGGGTAAGCTAAATTGTCCGTAGTGTATGAGTGTGAATGGGTGTGTATGGATGTTTCCCAGAGATGGGTTGCAGCTGGAAGGGCATCCGCTGCGTAAAACATATGCTGGATAAGTTGGCGGTTCATTCCGCTGTGGCGACCCCAGATTAATAAAGGGACTAAGCCGAAATGAAAATGAATGAATGAATGAATGAATACAATATTATATATTATTATAAAAATAATCTTCCTTTCCCCCTGTTCTAATTTTATTTTATTGCTTAATACACCAGTCTCCTAATAATCAGTTTTAGACTTCATTTCACTAATTGTCTCTCAAATTAATTCTATACAATTATATTATATATAATATTACAATATTCAATATTATTATAAAAATAATGTTCCTTTCCCCCGTTTTATTTTATGAAAATGTTTATTTCACTACATAAATCTTCCCTCTTCAATATATTTAACATCTCCCGCTCAACGCTCTGCATTGATCCAGGTGTGCTGGCTATTGTTCTGCTCTGTCCTCCTCATAAATAAATAAGCATCTCCCCTGGCCCTATAAATAAGTAAATGAAGGATTATATAAAGAGTGAAGGTGGTAATTCCTGATGTGTGATCCTGTTGTCATGGTCTTCACCCGCTAATGTTCTTCGAGGCCTCGGGCCCTTGAAAGGACGCGGTGAAAATGATGTACTGTCTGCAATTAGCATCGCTACCCAATTAAATGCACAGCCATTCAGATGGTGTGTGTGTGTGTGTGTGTGTGTGTGTGTGTGTGTGTGTGTGTGTG
>CAIGQW010031024.1:635199-646973 GCA_903798125.1 Danio choprae
GTGTGTGTGTGTGTGTGTGTGTGTGTGTGTGTGTGTGTGTGTGTGTGGGTGTGTGTGTGTGTGTGTGTGTGCGCGCACACGTGTAGTTGGCTCTGGAGAATATGAACACACAAGGAAGATTTTTTTATGCCCACGGCCAATTTGTCACTTTAATTGCACGGCTGCCTTTGCAGTTGATTATATGCCAATAGAAACACACATGCGCACACACAAATGCGTATATCTGCAAGCAATTCAAGTGAATGCACAAATTTAATGGCTAAAAAAAGTCACACGACTTCTGACAGACGCTGAAGTATCCTGCTTATAACTCCATCAGCTTAATTAATACGCATTTCTAGAAGCATATGTGCATAATTAGCCACTTGCTAGCAGATTTAGATCATTAGTCGCCTGCTAAATTGATATATCCTCATCATTCGTGTCCACGTTAGATACAATTCCCCAGGACTCGAATGAATTTGTTGTTTTTCTGGCCAAAGCTATAATAGCCGCAGGGTTAAACAGGCCTGCGGTGATCTGCATTAGCATGTAATTAGCGGCGCTGTTAAGAGTTCGGTAATGTCAGACATCATCAGCGTCCGTATTTCTCTCTGCTACTTGTCGAGGTTTGTGATACTTATGTGTGCAGGATGGTGCCACTTTGCCTGAGGCGTATTTAGAGTGTGTCAGAAATAGTGAGTTTGTTATAAGAGGACTGTGGTTCATTTATATGTTGCCGTTTATATGATACTTAATATTGCTAATATTTGAGTCTGTAACTTGTAGTTGCAATATTACAAAATTAGCTTGTAGCTCCAAAAACAAATAAAATTTGACCGTTTTTTAAAGGACGTTTAAGCATATATGATGTGTTGGATTTTTAATTTCCCGCCTTTTTGTTTTTCAAATCCCTAACTGTCAAAGCAGTTACAAAAACTTCTTTAATGGTTCTTCAACGATTCTCTAAAGGTAGTTTACACATAGTAAGAGTTCTATTCCAGAACCATGCCATCCTGATGAATACTTTTATGCTGAAATGTTTTTTTAGGGGCTCAAGTTAAGGTCTTTTATTTCCCGCATCTTTTTTTTGAATCTCTGACTGTCGATGCACCTCAGTATTGATTTTCTGGAGATCAACCATTCAACCATTAAGTCTGACAACACACTCTCAACTGGTAAATTGCTAAAAATAACTTTGTTCTAAAAGCCTAAACTAGCAGGTAGTAGAAACTTTAGGCAATGTTGAATGGTAATGTTCAATGTTGTTTAGCACAATGGAAAGTGGAGATTTTATAAAATGGCAGCAAAAGCAATATGGTAAAAGACCCTTGTAACTACAAAAACAAACATGAAACTACAATAAAAAAATTTTGATTTGAAAAGTTTTATTTTTAAAATAGGAAGAGTTATATTATATAGGAGTAATCCTTTAGTTTAGAGTTTAGGGTTCATCGTTTCCCACCTTTTTGTTTTGAATTGTCAAAGCACCTCATTACTGGTTTTCTGAAGCTCAACTATTCAGCCACACAGACTGACAACACTCTCTCAACTAGTAAATGATTTCTTTACTTTTTTATTTCAAATTGTAACTTGCTTTCTGGCGATGCGCCTCACAGCAAGAATGTCGCTGGTTTGAGCCTAGGCTGGGTCAGTTGACATTTCTGTGTGGAGTTTGCATGTTATCCCCGTGTTCGCGTGGGTTTCCTCGTTGTTTCCCCCACAAGCCCAAAGACATGTGGTATAGGTGAATTGGGTAAGCGAAATTGTCCGTAGTGAATGAGTGTGTATGGATGTTTCCCAGTGATGGGTTGCGGCTGGAAGGGCATCCACTGCGTAAAACATATGCTGGATAAGTTGGTGGTTCATTCCGCTGTGGCGACCCCAGATTAATAAAGGGACTAAGCCGAAAAGAAAATGAATGAATGGACTTGCTTTCTCCCAGTCATATCATTCTCTGTTTTTAGTTTCACAGAACTGTAAATGTGACTAGCTCTGTTTTGTTGACCTTGCCATCTCGCTAAGGAAGAGAAATATAGAAATATGATCCATATCGTAATATATACTTTAATTATCACTTATGCTTTTTTTTCTATAAGTTTACATAAAAAAAATTAAAAGTACATAATCGGTACATGCTGTTGGGTATTTTTAAACGGCTCAAGTCCAAAAAATCTAAAGTCTTTGTAACATAAATGATAATTTTAAGACCAGTTCTAACTTACGGCAAGTGAAAATCATAAAACTATATTTCCCATGTGTTTAGCACAAACTGTGCAGAACAAGAAAAACAGGCTTACACCCATAAATATTCTAAAACCATACATTTTAGCCGTACTATAGTAATGTTAGTTTTAGCTTGCTGGCTCTGATGAAAATATACATTAGCTTAGCATGCTATATTTGACATATATTTAGCTCAATCTGCAGAACAAGATAAACAAATGTAAGCCCATAAATATAAGCAATAGTGCTAGCGATGTTAGCCTTAGCTTGCTAATAATGATTTATCAGCCGACTCTGCCCATGTTTTCAAACCTAGCAGGTAAATCTGACAATTTCCACATAAAAACATACATAAACAGTGTTAGCTCGGTCAACATATGCACATATTTGTCCCCATTTTATTTTTTGTAGCTCTGATAGCATATCTGACAGGGAAAGTATATGTACTAAGTATTACCTTGCCGCCGTCGCAGTGATGAGCTGGGACTGTGTGAATTGAAATGCTCTGATAGCGCCACAGGAGATGAGAAGACACTTTACGCGCCATGATATGTCATTACCAGCCACAGCTGATATAATGACGCCGTCTTATAAACGTGCAATTTTCGCAACATTATTCTCTGTCAGACTAGCAAGGAATATAGTGACAAATGTGAAGAAAAAGCCTCTGTGTTTGTGTGCAAATGCAGAAGTGGCAATGGCCTCAGAGGGCCTGCTGTGTGTAATCAAGCACAAATAGAGACACAGGCAGTAAACGCACTGACACAACACACATTCTTCACACCCGCACGCGTTGTACGAGTGAGCGTGTCAGTAATCTGACTCCCGTTGTCAGACAAATCGTCCTTGGTTTTCCCTGGTGTCAGACAACTCTGAATGTTTGCCTCTGAATGTTTTGTCCATCTGACCTGCTTCTTTTGCATTTCTGCTAACGCATTAGCGATGTTCCAAAACATCGCTACATCGTGTGTGTATTTTTAATGCTTAAAACGTTAAGTATTATTGCTTCGGTACTTTAGCAAAATGCTAACAGCTAACCACCAGAAATAATATGTTGAGCCAGCTAGCAAAAACTTATTGTTAGCTGATACAGTAAATAGGCTGAAGGTTTCACTTACCAATAAATGCTAACTATTATTAATTAGATTATGCTAATTGTTAGCAGTTTTGCGATTTACAAACATAGCATAGCATTTTGCTAGGTAGCTAAAATAGTACTGCTGTTGTAAGACTTAGATTAATTTTTTTATATAAAATTAACTTAAGTATATGTAATTTCTTTTACATAAACAGTTTGAGTTTTTTCTCTATATCTTTATCTGTAGCTAGTTAGCACTGTAGTTACTTAAACATCTTCGGGATTATAATTTGTTTGTTAAAATGAAAATCGTAAGGTTTGTAACTGTGAAACCTAGAGACTGAATTACCTTTCACAATGTGTATTTTGTGTATTTTTACTGTGTATTTACTGTGTATTTCGTTGCAAGAGTTACAAGTTGCAAGATTTAGCTATAGTTAGCATGTTTTATTAAGCTCGTATTAGTAGACTATAGCATTTAGCATAGCTTTCAATTCTGACTCAAGATTTTATTGTCTCAAAAATGACCTCCTATAATTGGAAGACTTCAATTGTGTTCTGTGCTAGCAGAGCAAATGCTATTTAGATGCTAACAGCTAACTTTCACCTTACATTATAGTACTGTGTACCATAGCTATCTCAGGACTAGTTTAGCTGGAAGCAGTTGTCTCCTCCATGTTCTACAGTTGTATTCTGTGAAGAGCAAAACTGCTTGCTAGGTTTTGGGCCAGAGCTAATGTGTTAGCACAACACACACTTCACACTTACCTGCACCCCGCTGTGACAAACTTACTGCCATCATGATGTCGCACCTCAGCGGTGGCGGAAATGTTTATTTCTGTGTGTGTGTGTGTGTGTGTGTGTGTGTGTGTGTGTGTTTGGAGATCATTTCTGTCGTATCTCACTCTGCTATGGAGTCTGAAACCACAGAACATTTCCTGATTTTAATCAAACAACGTGTTTTTTAATGACCGCCGTCCCAAAGCACCGTTTCACAGCTTCAAATCCGCTGCCAAAACGGTCATTACGACATTAACGGGGAATCAATACAGCGCAGGCCGGACTCCAGAAGACTTGAATCGATTCCAGAGCGGACAGAGCTGTTCCTTGCGGACCTCTGAGAACTTTAGACCTGTAATATAAGAAAGTTTATTAGCTGAGATCGAAATGCAGGTTGAGTTTCTCATGGCGCAGCTGACAACTTAATAAAATAGAAATACAAAGTGTTATAAAAATGAAGGAATACGAATAAAATGCAATTTTTAAAAGTGTTGCAGAGAAAGAGCTTTTACAGAAATATACTGTGATGGGTGTCTACGTGGTACATTTCACAGCATTATTTTTCATTTTGTCCTTATTATTATAGCACTTTGTTTCACAGTCCTGTCTCGCATGTACTGTACATACCATAGTCATTACTTAAACTTGGTCATAATAACCCCTCCTATTATTTTATTAATAGTTACTTTTATAAACCAGTACTTGTGCATGTACACATATTGTAAAATAAAGTGTATCTAATAACATGCTAAAGTATATTCATTCATTAATTTTCTTTTCGGCTTAGTCCCTTTTTTAATCTGGGGTCGCCACAGCAGAATGAACCACCAACTTATCCAGCATATGTTTTACGCAGCGGATGCCCTTCCAGCTGCAACCCATCACTGGGAAACATCCATACATACCCAATCACACTCATACACTACGGACAATTTAGCTTACCCAATTCACCTGTACTGCATGTCTTTGAACTTGTGGGGGAAACCGGAGCACCCGGAGGAAACCCACGCCAACACGGGGAGAACATGCAAACTCCACACAGAAACGCCAACTGACCCAGCCAGGGCTCGAACCAGCGACTCTTAATTTTAAAAATCAAGATAAATTTTTTATTTAAAAAAATCTTAAAAAAACATTTACATATTTGATGTTGTTATTATTGTTATCATTATTATTACAGCAGCCTTGAAGCAATACTATTAATTGTGAATATTTGTTTTATATAATTCTTTACATATCTATGCTTAAACCTTTAAAAAATATACCGTTTCTGAACATTAATTATTTTTTAATAGCTGTGAAAATTAATGAATTTAATAAAAAAAGTATTTGTTTGTTCATGTCTGAAATAGTAATAATAATTACAATTTATTAACTTTATAAGTATGTTCAAAGTATGTATTTTTGTTTATTATTATTATTTGCTACCCAGGCTCATTCTTTTAAAGCAGCCCTATATACATTTCTGGAGAGTTTTTGTTTTTGCGAATCCACCAGAGGCCACTGTTTACTGTCAGACTGACTGACTGACTGACCAAACGACTGATACTTCCAACCACCCCCTTCCCTAAACCTAACCGATAGTGTTTTAAAAAGCACCGATTGACCCGCGTATGCACCAAGTCCGACGTATGCTGCAAGCCACTGGACAAACTGGTAACAGTGGGAAAGCTGTCCACACAGAGGTAAGCGGTCATCTGCTAGCGCGAAAAGGAACAGCATCATACCGCATTCGTTTTAAAGACGAAATGCAGCCATACGTGCTTCTGACTACATAGTTTGCCAGAAATATCTCCAATCTCCAGAAATGTATATAGGGCTACGTTTTCAGAAAGAGCCTATGTTGGTTATTATTGTTATATGTTTATTATTGTATATTATTGTTATTATTATTGTTATTATTAATGTTGTTGTTGTTGTATTATTATCATTATTGTTTAACAATATAAACAATGTATAAACAATATATTTTTCAAAAGTTATTTATATTATAATAATAATATTATTATCATTATTGTTATTATTATCATTATTACTATTATTATTGTTGTTGTTGTTGTTATTATCATTATTACTATTATTATTATTATTATTATCATTATTGTTATTATTATTATTGCTATTATTATTAAAAATTCTTGATGAATGAACCACAGGTTTCTTTGTTTCTTTTTATCACTGTCTTTTTTTAACAAGTCTCCAGATTGTGAAAGGGCAAGGACAAATTAATCATATCAGACCTTTATTTATTCAGGAAGACAGTCACATGAAACTGAATCATGACATTTTTTGTTAGAGGAAACCTTGACTGACATCGGAAGTGGACTTAAAGGGTGTGAAATACAGGTCTGTAAATGCATCCTCATGACCCCTGAAGGTCACAAGACATAAAGAGAGGGGCTGTTAAAACTAAAGATGCCCGGTGTGACCTCAAAACGGGACAGAACGATCTCAGGGGGAGAGAGAGACTGAAGCTAGCTGTGTGTTTGCAGAAAAGTGTGGGCCAATAATTAGTCCTGACAGAGATGGATGCGACAGCTGGAGGCTCATGGGGTTTGTGCAAAGGCAAACACGCACACATACACACACACAAGGTTGGACAGTGGTCGGTGAAAGTGTCAGGTGATGGATTTGGAAACAAAATATAGATTAAATATATGTTTACATCCTCTGGCAGGTTGTTTTATTTCATCCAAACGTCTCATAAAATGTGCTAGCACTGCTAAACATTGATCGTAATTTCTCAAAGCTGGGAATTAGACCAGACGACATGAAATCAGAATTTACAATGTTTATTTTACTAGCACATGTCATTAGTTTTAAAGTGAGCAATTACTCTGTGCAAGTTAATCCACTGAATAAGTTTGTTTTTGGTCATCTTTAATCAAAATCTGACCATTTGTCTCTGATTTTGAACATCAGTTCTTCTCTGTTCATGTCAGTTTGACAGCTTGAGTGAAATATGCTTAGCCACGGCCCTTCAACCTTTAGTTTGCTGTGAGTGAAAGATGAGAGGAGGAGCACAGAAGTAAAACTCCACCACCTACTCAATATTCCGTTTCAGTTGGAAATGCGGCAACATACTGCAATAATAAATATCTGCAGCAACTTCTGGTTCATGCAGACTAAGGCAAGGGTTAGGGTTATTAATATGATCAGCTGATTAATTATATTAAATGGGTGGTTCACAGTGTATTTTTAAGGCTTGGTTGTGTTTATAAGATGCAAAGCAATGTGTGCGTACTTTGATTATATACAGCTACTCAGCTAACATGAAAACGACCTCAAGTGGCTCTGATTGGTCAGCTAACATAATGTGCTGTGATTCGCGGATTGGCTCCACGTCACCACGTCACGCCCCTACTAGCACGCGCTTATTTGTTTAATAATTTAACATGCTGGATAGAACCGGTTCACGGAAAGTGCAATTCATTATTGTGAATCATTTTTTATCTATTACAGTAAATCTACCTTAATAGATTATTCTTTTTATTAAGTAGTTTCTTTGATTTTTGTTACAAAATAACTAATTTAATATCTGGTCATTTGCATATATTTCTTACCAAATAGAAAGAACATTAAATGAAGTGTAATTGTTTCGACTTAGAGTGAAAGATTTTTACAGAAGGGTATTTTGGGAATCTCTTTTTATTACTCTGTAATTTATGGGAAACTTAGGTATTTATGAAATAATCCCTTTCTAAAATCCCTTAGTAATATATACAGATAAAAATTTAACTGTAAATTATGTGTTTAAGTGATGTTTTCTTTACATTAGTGTGAAAAAATTAGCCAAAAGGCCCAAAATCTCAAAATTGACAGATGCACAAAAAAAACATGATTTTTGCCTGTAGTGTCTCGCTTTAATAAAATCAGAGCATTTCCCCCTTTCAGTTTGCTTTGTTTTCTGAATAAATGCCACATGCTGCTGCAGATTAAATTAAGAGGGGAAAATTTACATTTCTCCGGGGCGTCTAGCAGCCGTATAAGTGCATGTGCAAGAGCGGCCAGGTCTGCATTGGGGTGATAAGCGGTATTTTCTATATGAAATAGCTGCCGGCTATCGAGAACTAGTTAATAAATGCCCTTTGAAATGTTACTCGGTTCTTGAAGACGACTCAGTTCTGACCATGATTCACCTCACATTATGGAAATTCAGCTGCTGAGTTACAAGAACACACAGCAATGTGTTATTGAGCCTTTGAAGGTGCTGTATGAATAACGTAATAGAAATGCTAATGCTAGCACTTGTTTTGTAGATTCACACCCAAAGATAGACAATCTACAATGTTTTACAGTGCAGTCACTGTAAATATTAGATACGCCTACTATTTGTATTTAGCCTATAGCTATAAGCCAAACTAAAAATTCAATAGAAAAAATATAGGTTTAACCATTAATTTGGGTCCTTGCATATTTTCAGTAGCTAAATGATAGTGTTAACGTTTTTAAAGTTGCATTTTTGTTCATGTTGTGACAAGATAAAAACCAAAATTCTACCTAGAGCTTTTATTTAATATATCTCGATTTGTCTATATATCTGTGTCAGTCAAGGTTTCCTCAATACATCTATATTTAATATAGATTTTATATTGAATATGTCTTAATGTTTCTTTGTAAATGTTTAAAATATATATAGCATATTTAGCCTTTTCAGTTTCAAAGTGTCGTTTCAGTGTTTAATTGCATTTTGTTTACATTTTTTTACTGCAGACTAGAGTATAGTCATTTTTTGAGTATTTTTTAAAATTGATTTTCTCTTTCATTTTAATCTTAATATTTAAATAAATAACCTTTAATCAAAGACATCAACATTAGGCTAACCTTTTTTAAAATATATTATTTCTGTAAATCTTTGTTTTATTCCAGGTACCAAAACTTTTATCTTTTTCATAATTTTAGTTTTACACACTAAACACATTAGCCTATTAATATTATTCTGCCTTATCATTAGCATTAGCATTCACCTTAAGCACAGGTTATACGAAAAAGAAAAACTTATATTGATTTTAAATTAACAATCGATAAACCACAAGTCCAAAGACATGCGGTATAGGTGAATTGGGTAAGCTAAATTGTCCGTAGTGTATGAGTGTGAATGGGTGTGTATGGATGTTTCCCAGAGATGGGTTGCAGCTGGAAGGGCATCCGCTGCGTAAAACATATGCTGGATAAGTTGGCGGTTCATTCCGCTGTGGTGACCCCAGATTAATAAAGGGACTAAGCCGAAATGAAAATGAATGAATGAATGAATCGATAAACCAATCGGCTAAAGAATGATTCGTTCATAAGCCTTCGTTTGTCCATTAAACAGCACTTTTGTCATATTACTTGTAGCATTAAAGCATTGTGTGACTTTTCGCCTCAGGCAGGCTTTTGCTCTTCTTGTTTGTTTGCTCACATCTCGATAATGGGTTTAAGCTTCATTTTAATCCTTCATTGAAACCTCCAACCATTCAAAACCCTCGAATTAAATGGCACACAAACCGGAAAAGCTGCTCGCGCTTCATCAAACACAAATGACTTCGACTAGCACGAGTTTCAGATAGCAATTCGTTTATTACCTCGTATCTCTCTTTTTTATGAGGTAATTTAGTTTCTGTTGTATATAGAGCGAATAATTTGACAGGCGGGTGACTGTCTTTCGATATTGTAGGGACGTTTACATTGTGAGATGTGTTTTAGCCATCGGATAATTTCCATTTGAGTCCATTAAGTCACGGACCGGCGCGCAAACCCCTGCTGTCAGAGCGGCTGTTGGAGATGAAAACATATCCTCCGTATCCATAATGAAGCGCATTTAAATGAGTCATTTATCAGGGCAGAAACACAGCTGTTCGCCGCCACCAGCACTAAGATCTTCATCTCACATCTAAATTGAAAAAAGAGAAACGGTGTCTGTGCTATTTGTTCAGTTCGCGGTTGTTTCATTGCAAAGGGTTTAATTGTGAAGCAGAGGTGCTAGCTATAGCTAATGTGTTGGAATGTCACGGTATTTGTAGAGTAAAATTTATTTATTACTTAATGAACAGAGTTATAAAAGAAAGTTTTGGTTTTGGATGCTGATTGGTTAGTTAAATAATACATAATAGCAGCGTATATTATGCAAAATAAAATATTTTTTGATTCAAAATTGGGTTTGTAACAAATGTTAGTTGCCTACAGTATTCAATTCAATTCCAGTTTATTTATATAGTGCTTTTTACAATGTAGATTGTGTCAAAGCAGCTGAACATGTTCTAGTAAAGTCCAGATTTCAGAGTTGAAGTTCAGTTCAGTTCAGTTCAGTTTAGTGTAGTTAAACACTGAAGAGCAAATCCACCGAAGCGCAGCTCCACAAGTCCCGATCCGAGCAAGCCAGTGGCAATAGTGGGGAGGAAAAAAAACTTCACCAATTGACGAAGTGAAGGGGGGGGCTAGAGAGAAACCAGGCTCTGTTGGGCACGACCATTATTCTTCTGGCCAAACTTCCTGTGTGGAGCTGCAGTCTAGGCACCGGAGGCTGGAGAAGCTGGATGTCCATCGTGGAAAAGCTGCAGGTGTGGGTAGGGCACCGGCGGGAGGTCAGGCTGGATCAATGTGTGGACTCGTTTGTCACTGTGGCCTTTCAGGAATCAGTCTCATGCACCACAGCATCAGCTCGAGATACGGCCTTGTCCAGGATACCTTGGGATCATTTCTTCACAGGTCTTGGATCACATCAATGGCGCTGCATAGTCTGTAGGGGCCTCGAGATGAGTATCCCCAGGTGGAAATAGAAAATAAAGAAAATAATTAGCGTAGCTGATGTTCATAGTGTATTTAAACAAGATGCAAAAATGGATTGTTATAGATGAAAATAGCAGTTATATAAACAAACATGTAAAGCATATGAGAGTTTCTTACACAATGTCTGGTGCATTAAGACAGGAGGAGTGTGTTCTACAGGTGGTTGTCAAGCCAGCTCACCTGTGTGGAGCATACTCATGCATCATACCGTTATGCAATGCATTGAGTGTATGCTTTACTAAAAAGATAGGTCTGAATATATTATATGCATATATAATACACTATTAAACGTACACAATGACATCACCTATTTACTATAACTGCAGGTTAATTATGCTTATATATATATATAAAATAGCTTTAACTTAAAAGCTATTAGTAGTTAATTAGTTAACGTTTTTGGTAACTAATAAAGTTATGGTAACTATTAACCTTAACTTTTCTGATTTTGATTTTAATACAATAATGTGCACCTTTTGTAAATCTGCTTTGAAACAATAATTATTGTGAAAAGTGTTATGCAAATGAAATTGAATTGAATATTTAATACATTATTTACATTTACATACATTTTGCAAATCTTTAAAACACAAAAACCTATCGATACATATCTACATATGAATAGTAGATAGTAAAATCTAAATATAACATCAGTGCTAATAATATATATAAATAAAAAAATATATCCACTATTCTTTTTTTTTAAGTTTGAATTATATTTGATCAGTGTAGCAGAGTGTGTCTTTAAGCACAGATCTTGTTATTGTTGTAGTTATCAGTGAAATTCCAGTCACACTCGGCTGCTGTGTTTCTCACCTCAGGCTGTTTCTGCACTGAGAGCAGCTCTGGACGAACCCGACCTGCGGGTTTGATCTCTACAGATCTGCCACATACTGTTTGACATCATGTGACACCTGCTGAACCACTGACAGGTTGTGTGTGT
>CAIGQW010031024.1:656973-676414 GCA_903798125.1 Danio choprae
TAATCTGGGGTCGCCACAGCGGAATGAACCGCCAACTTATCCAGCATATGTTTTACGCAGCAGATGCCCTTCGAGCTGCAACCCACTTGGACTTGTGGGGGAAACCGGAGCACCCGGAGGAAACCCAATCAATCACGGGGAGAACATGCAAACTCCACACAGAAACGCCAACTGATCCAGCCGGGGCTTGAACCAGCGACCTTCTTGCTGTGAGGCGATTGTGCTACTTACTGCGCCACTGTGCTGCCCCTTAATTGTTATAATTATTTAATATTTTTTTAAATAGACTTTAAAAATCAAACAAAACTTGCATTTAATTGTTGATTTAAAAAAAGCGTAAAGCATATTTTTATAAATCTATATTTTTTTTGTTGTTAAAAAAAGATTAACATGAGCTTCTGTGTGCTCCAGGTTTGTTTGTTTGCTTGAATCCTCGTGATGTTAATTTCAGGTGATACGAGTCACAGCCGAATCAGGTCAGTGATAATCTAATATTTCCTCTCATCCGGACAATAAAGGTCAATGTTTGTACCTTGACATCAGCCTCAGGATACCCACTGTCTGCCAGCAAACACCGCGATTCACGGAGCCTTTCTCCATTTACATCCACACTATGCATTTTAATGCCTTCTGCAATTCACCCAGTTCTGTCAACATCTTGTAAACATCATCATATGTCATCTGTGGAGCGCATACCTCACTATTAATACTTCTGGTGTAAATACCTAGAATCAAAAGTACCATTTTAATAATAATCAGTCTTATGTTGCACTTACAAGCGGCGATTATGGTGTTGTAGGATTATATGAGCCCCATTTTGACTTTAATCAGGTAAATATAAAGTTGTCTAACCCAGAGTTTTTCCAACCCTGTTCCTGGCGGCACACCAACAGTACACATTTTCAACCTCTCCCTAATCAAACACACCTGAATCAACTCATCAGGACATTAGAAGAGACTCCAAAACCTCAAATGAATGGGTCAGATAAGGGATACATCCAAAATATGTACTGTTGGTGTGTCTCCAGGAACAAGGTTGGGAAACACTGGTTTAACCATTACAATGTAATGCTAAGTTGTTTGTATCCTTTGAACAAATGTTTTTCACAAAAAAGATGAATCGGATGTGTTTAAAGAGCTGGGAGCAGGTAATGGAATAGCAGCTTGGCTCTTCTATATATGTGCAATAGCCAAAAATACATTGTATGGGTCTAAATTATTGCTTTTTCTTTTATGCCAAAAATCATTAGAATATTACATAAAGATCATGATATTTTGTAGA
This sequence comes from Danio choprae, assembly GCA_903798125.1. Classification (NCBI taxonomy): domain Eukaryota; kingdom Metazoa; phylum Chordata; class Actinopteri; order Cypriniformes; family Danionidae; genus Danio; species Danio choprae. The sequence goes on from CAIGQW010031024.1 coordinate 658,256, forward strand.
TGTCCAGCTGTAAATATGTAAAAACATAGTTTTTGTTTAGTCCTATGGGTAACACTTTACTTGAAGGGGTGTTCATAAGACTGTCATGAAACCTTTATAATCATGACACATGAGATGAATGTGAATGAGATTCTATGCATGCTTATGATGCTGTTATTAGGTGTCATTTGCTCAATTATGTCATTTTAAATGCAAAGATGACATTGTTTGTTATGACAAGTTTTTGACTTGATATAAGCAAATACATCACGCGTCTTAATTTTTGTCACGACAACTTGGCATTACCAAGATAATATAACTTGTCATAAATCTGTCATAAACATGATTATTATGAGGCATTATAATTGCGTCATTACTCTGTCAAATAATTTGTATTAATATTTAATGACATTTTAATGAGAAATTTAGCTTGTACCACTGTAGTTGAGGTTTTTTTGAGAAACAAAAAAAATTAATGACAGGGTTATAAAATTCAAGACACTATTGAAAACACTATTGGTTGGGTTTAGGGAAGGAGGAGGGTGGGCCAGTTGATCGGTCAGTCAGTTGACAGCGGCCTCTAATGCATGTACACAAGAAAAGCAGGCGCGAATGGCACTCGTGAGAGAAATTTGAGATCTCAAAAAGTGTACACAGCGGCCTCTGGTGGATTCGCGGAAACAAAAATTGCAAATAAACGTAGCTCCTGGGACGTATTTGGCATCTCCAGAAATGTATATAGCGGTGCATTTTCAGAATGAGCCTGGGTTGAATGATTTTGTGGTTCAGAGTCACATTTATGCACTTAAAGGGACAGTTCACGCAAGATTAAAAATGTATTTGCCCTCAAGTGAAACTTTTTGGTTGAGTTTTTCTTCACAGAAGAAGATATTTTGAAGAATGTTAAAAAGTGGTAGCCATTGACCAACCATAGTAGGACAAACAAATACTATGGAAGTCAATGGTTACAGGCTTCCAACATTCTTCAAAATATCTTCTTTTGTGTTCAACAGAAGAAAGAAACAGGTTTGGAACAAGAACAGAATTTTCCTTTTTGGGTGAACTATCACTTTAGGTACTGTATGTAGAATATGATCAAATATAAGGTGGAGATTAAAATTCGTGAACATTTGATTTGTTTTGTAATCTTTATCATTCGGAATTTGAAGGATTTTGTGATTATAGCATGTAAAATTGTTTTACAAAATTTAACAAAAACCCTTTATTTTTGAGGAAAACGCAAAAAGCTTACGTGTTTCTTCTGTTTCAGACAGATATAGATGCTGATAGATGGAGCGTGAGAGAAAGACAACATCAGAACAACTGCATGTGTGTGTGTGTGTGTGTGTGTGTGTGTGTGCGTGCTTTCACCTGGTGTTGTTCTCGCTTGACTGACTCTTAGTCGATGGTCTTCAGGAGTTACAGTGAGGGTCCGGTTCAGTAAATGTTACTGTCTAGGACTATCAGCACACAACGATTCATCTGACAGAATGTTTTTTCCTGATACTGTCACAACAAGCCGAGTACTGAACATCCACAGTTTGTAGCTTGTTCAATGTCAGCACAATTTACCCAAAATACACACTTTTTAAATAATTTGATCAAAAACGCTTAAAGGGATAGTTCATCCTAAAATGAAACTTTACAGTTAATCTACTCACCCTCAAGCCATTTCTTCAATGGAACATTAAAGTCTGTGTGAACCGGAAGTTGCTGAGACTTTTATTTCAGTATGCTGATGTACTTCATACTGAAACAGAATATTGAGTAGTGGGCGTGGTTTTATATTTGCACAAGTAACGTAAGAGGGGCGTGGCTAAGAATATTGTGGCTGAAACCATCAAACTGATGTCAGCAGAGAAGACCAAAAATCCAAACGCTGAAGCAAATGCTCAGACTTTGATTGAAGATTACCAAAACAAACTTGTTGTTTTTTTTTTTCTTCGGTGGATTAGCTTGTGCAGATTAATTGTTCGCCTAAAAATAATAATAGCCAGCAAAATAAAAGTAAGTTTTGATTTCACACAGACTTTAAAGAATTTTTTTTGCTGATTTTCTGATCCTTGGTGAGTAGTGTAATGCAAGTCATTCACCAGCCTGATCTCACGATAAAACTTAACTATTTCACATTTTGTCAATTTAGTGGCTAATTTGTACGAATTCATACGAGTTCAGTCATACGAAAATATACAATTTTAATAAGGAGGTGTGACACCCAACCCGCCCCTAACCAAACCTTCATTGGGAGATAAGATAATCATACTGAATTGTACGAATGAGATTGTATGAATTCATACGAATTAGCCACTAAATCAAAAAGTTACAAATTGCAGTGAGATAGCGTTGAAAATACACATAAAAACGCATACAAACATGTCTAATTCAATTTATGATTTAGAATCTTATGATCTTGCAGTCTAGATCTTGCTCTATATCTCTTCAGAGGATTTAGATCTTATGAAGCGAAACAATCATTATGTGTAGGAAATTTAACATTGTTTATTATATTTTTTAGCTTTATTTAAATTAGCAAATTTAAGGTCACTTGATGATGTGTGCAAGCGTGCACTCAAATGCGAATTTATGTCATGTGAGCATAATTCATAGCAGTAGGCACATCTTGTCATGTCGACATCAAATTGACATCTAACATTGGCATCAAAAACATCCTATAATCGAGTTTTGCCATAAATCTTGGATGTCAATTTGATGTCATTTTGACATCAAGGTAGTCACTTGACATCAAATTGATTTGCATTTTTGATGTTTTCCTGATGTGTTTGTTTGTTTTGACATCAAGGTGCCTCCGAGATTTTACCCCAGTTTACAAACTTAAACTTAAAATTTTTGTTCAGTTTACTAGTTTGCAAACAAACTTTACAAAACAAACTTTTACTTAACAAATGTTCATTTGCACTCAACTTAGTACATTTTATCCCTTATAATTAGTTTGCATTGTTCAGTTGTTGCAATTTTCAAACAAACCTAAATATACAATGTAACCCTAAATGTTGCATTTTCTAAACTTAATTTTCAACAAAATGTTAATTTTGTCACCAAATAAATCTTATATAAAGATAATTGTATACTTCAAACAAACACAAAAAAGCTTTTATTATTTATTTGGTCTTCTTGAGACTTGGTGATGATGATTTAGTTTTTTCATTGTTATTGTTTGTGTGAGTGTGTGCGCTCAAATGTTTTGAGAATGACACAAATATTAGTTTTCACTAAGTTTGCTGCTAAACTGCTTTTAGATCTTTGTTTCAGTTGTTTCTGTGATGTACTGAAATATAATTACAAGCACTTCATACGTTTCAAAAGCTTTTATCGACAATTACATGACATTTATGCAAAGAGTCAGTATTTGCAGTGTTGGCCCTTCTTTTTCAGGACCTCTGCAATTCGACTGGACATGCTCTCAATCAACTTCTGGGCCAAATCCTGACTTCTTGGAGTTTGTCAGTATGAGTGGGTTTTTGTTTTTCCACCTGCCTCTTGAGGATTGACCACAAGTTCTCAATGGGATTAAGCTCTGGGGAGTTTCCAGGCCATGAACCCAAAATTTCAATGTTTTGGTCCCCGAGCCACTTAGATTTCACTTTTGCCTTATGGCACGGTGCTCCATGGTGCTGGACAATGCATTGTTCTTCACCAAACTGTTGTTGGATTGTTGAAAGAAGTTGCTGTTGGAGGGTGTTTTGATACCATTCTTTATTCATGGCTGTGTTTTGGGGCACAATTGTGAGTGAGCCCACTCCCTTGGATGAGAAGCAACTCCACACATGAATGGTCTCAGGATGCTTTACTGTTGGCATGACACAGGACTGATGGTAGCGCTCACCTTTTCTTCTCTGGACAAGCCTTTTTCCAGATGCCCCAAACAATCGCAAAGGGGCTTCATCAGAGAATATGACTTTGCCCAAGTCCTCAGCAGTCCATTCGCCATACTTTTTGCAGAAAATCAATCTGTCCCTGATGTTTTTTTTGGAGAGAAGTGGCTTCTTTGCTGCCCTTCTTGACACCAGGCCATCTTCCAAAAGTCTTCGCCTCACTGTGCGTGCAGGTGCGCTCACACCTGCCTGCTGCCATTCCTGAGCAAGCTCTGCACTGGTGGCACTCCGATCCCGCAGCTGAATCCTCTTTAGGAGACAATCCTGGCGCTTGCTGGACTTTTTTGGACGCCCTGAAGCCTTCTTAACAAGAATTGAACCTCTTTCCTTGAAGTTCTTGATGATCCTATAAATTGTTGATTTAGGTGTAATCTTAGTAGCCACAATATCCTTGCCTGTGAAGCCATTTTTATGCAACACAATGATGGCTGCATGCATTTGTTTGCAGGTCACCATGGTTAACAATGGAAGAACAATGATTTTCAGCATCACCCTCCTTTTAACATGTCAAGTCTGCCATTCTAACCCAATCAGCCTGACATAATGATCTCCAGCCTTGTGCTGGTCAACATTCTCACCCGAGTTAAAAAGACGATTACTGAAATGATCTCAGCAGGTCCTTTAATGACAGCAATGAAATGCAGTGGAAAGTTTTTTCATTATTAAGTTAATTTTCATGGCAAAGATGGACTATGCAGATCATCTGATCACTCTTCATAACATTCTGGAGTATATGCAAATTGCTATTATAAAAACTTAAGAAGCAACATTTCCAATTTCCAATATTTATGTAATTCTCAAAACTTTTGGCCACGACTGTACATTTGTTTTCCAATTAGAAATAACTATTTCTTATGATTTTTTAAATTCTTGGTTCGTCTTGTCACAACAATTCGCGAACAAACTAAACCAAAGACAAAAAGGCATTTTTGTTTCACTTGTCGACCTAGTTACGAAACAAAACGTTAAATACACTCTAATAAACAAATATACATTGACAACAGCCACAACGCGAAGCTCGTTGTACATTCAGAAATATGATATAGTTTGCGGTTGCACTCGGAGGAAGAAGCGGTCGGTCTGATCTACATTTATTATCATGTGTGTTTACAGAGGTGTCGTGCGGCGGCCCCGTTTTCCTTTATCTGTCAGCGCTGAAAACACACACGCCGTGTGTAATGCGTGTTGATGGAGGCAGGTTAAGACCTCAGAAACGTGTGTGTGTGTGTGTGTGTGTGTGTGTGTGTGTGATGGGGTATGGGAGGGAGGTTAAAGGGGGAGTCTGGCTTTATGTGAGGGTGTTTTGACAGTAGCGCCGCCGTCAGCTTCATACAGTGTGTCTGGGTTTTACCGTATGAATTTCCCTCAGGTAAACAAGGAAAACCGCCTCGACCAAACACAAACACCGCAACAAAGCCCTCATACTTCTATATATTTCTGCGTGATTTGTTTATTTTTTTGCTCTTTATGTATTACTTAAATTGATATACTGACTAATTTATTGCAAAAACATCTATTTATAACAAATATTGTCTATATCATATGAAATATATTTTTTTAATCGGTTGAGGATGAGGAAATTAAGTACAAACAAAGGCTGTTTGTTTTGCATTTTGTTTGAAATTACACTGGCTGGTAACATTTGCTTTCATAAAGGAAAAGTTGTGTTGGTTAGCTGTCTAATTTACATAGAAATTCCATATTGTACTTATAGACAGTACTTAGTAAAGATTCATTCATTTTCTTTTTGGCTTAGTCCCTTTATTAATCTGGGGTCGCCACAGCGTAATGAACCACCAACTTATCCAGCATATGTTTTACGCAGCGGATGCCCTTCCAGCTGCAACCCAGTACTGGGAAACATCCATACACACCTATAGCACATGTCTTTGGACTTGTGGGGGAAACCGGAGCACCCGGATGAAAACCCACACCAACACGGGGAGAACATGCAGAATCCACACAGAAATGCCAACTGACCCAGCTCGAACCAGTGACCTTCTTGCTGTGAGGCGATTGTGCTACCCACTGCGCCACTGCGTCGCCCTTAGTAAAGATAGTTAAAACAAATGTTTTTTTTTGTAAAAATTACAAAAATTAAAAGTTGATAGACACTTGCCATTTTATGACAAGTTATTTTGACTGCAAATAGTGTAAAAAAAAGTTTCATAGCTGATTTATAGCATGTCATTTGCCATTAAAATAAAGAACAAAAACAAAATGTTTAGCTCTAGGAAAACTAGCATTTATTTGTTCGACTTTTCACTATAAAGTTGGAAAATATAAAGAAATACTATTTGAACAAATATTTATATATTCAGTGTTTTTTTGACTTACCACAATTAACAAAATACAAATGTTGTTAGCGAATAATTGTTTTGTTTGTCATACAACGATGTCATATATACAGTGCTCAGCATAAATGAGTAAACCCCATTTTGAAAATGAATATTTTGATCCATTTCTCAGTAAACATAGGCAATGTAATTTGGTGCATTTAGACAAAACAGACTTATTAAACAGATATATTTATTAAAATAATATTTAAGTCACCAAATCTTATTTAGAAATTGAAAGATAATTAAATTCAAGCAAAATATTGCAAAAAAAAAATAATTGCAACCTACCAAATTTCAATGAAATTTTTAAACTTTTTTGCTTCTCTTGATTTTTCATCTTTTTAAAATTTGCATTGAATATTTTTCTATAACATATAAATGTGGGTGTACTAGTTTTTGGACCGCTATCATAAGTTATTTGGTTAGATAAGCTCCAGATTTGGCTTCAGTGCTGACTAATCTAATGTTTATGCACAAATATAATATTGTATGGCTTCCTATTAAAAATATGAATTTGAAAGATAGATTTGTGAGGGGTGTACTTATATATGCTGAGCACTGTATACACACAGTGTAGTATTCTTTCCATTTAACATTTTGTTTGAAAGTTAGTTGCTGAAAAGTTGAAATTATTTTAAAGTAGAAAAATTTGTACTAAAATCTTTTTTTTTCTTTAGCTAAAATTTATGATTGTTTTTTAACCACTTTTTGCAAATAAAATGGCAAGAATCTAAAAAAAAAACTTGTTTTGACACTTTGTTAGAACTATATGCAGCCTTTATGTAAATTCGACAAAGTTAATCATCATTTTCCTTTAAATCTTCCTCGTTTTTGTTTTAGTAGACAATGTAATTTGCAAACCAAACGCTACTGTGATTCACACGCTACAATGATACACCGTACATTTGTTAAAAAAAAACAAAAACCTGTAACTTTTTAATACAAATGTTGCTTGTCCATATACAGTATTTACCATTTTAGTTTGCGATTTCGTGGTGAGACGCTAAACAAGCACAAACATTGTTAAACCAGACTTTTAGCATTTTATGTTTCTCACAATTCATGAAACGCAAACAAACATGTTTAGACCATATACGTTTAGCATTTTGTTTGCAAACCCCTTTGGCAGTACTGCTAAGAGAGAGCAGAAATTGTCATGCAAAAAAAGTGACTGTTTACCAAAGATGTCAAATGAAGTATAGTTTGTTTCTGACGCTCTTGTTCTGGCTAACCTTGTAAGCGTCCATCTGTGGAAAACAGTTTATTCTCTGCAGTCTCGCCCTGTGCTGGTGTGACAGAAACTGACAGAATGCTTTAGTGTGACAATGATTTCAGCCTTACTAAATGTCACCGTTCTGCTCGCTTTCCCTCAACACATCTCTCTCTCTGTGTGTGTGTGTGTGTGTGTGTGTGTGTGTGTGTGTGTGTGTGTGTGTGTGTGTGTGTGTGTGTGTGTGTGTGTGTGTGTGTGTGTGTGTGTGTGTGTGTGTGTGTGGCTTGCGGCATTTCTGCTACACACACACACAAACACAGAAAAACCTGCCAGCACATAGGAAAACTTGTGATCAGACCAGAAAGCAGGTGACTGCAGAATAACACACTGTATGTATTGCCTAGGTTTTCATTTTTTTTTGAGTTTACATTTCTCTAATTTTCTTCTTGGACACTTAAAACTCAACACTTTGTAACCTTTCAGACTAAATAAAGCAAACCAGCCATAATCATATGCAAACCAATGTTCAGCCAGCTAACAATTTTAGATTCTAAAAACATTCCCTTAACGTTTCCATTAAGTTATATGTTTGTTTGTTTTTTAATGTTCGAAACATTCATTCATTCATTCATTTTCATTTCGGCTTAGTCCCTTTATTAATCTGGGGTCGCCACAGCAGAATAAACCACCAACTTATCCAGCATATGTTTTACGCAGCGGATGCCCTTCCAGCTGCAACCCATCTCTGGGAAACATCCATACACACCCATTCACACTCATGCACTACGGACAATTTAGCTTACCAATTCACCTGTACCGCATGTCTTTGGACTTGTGGGGGAAACCGGAGCACCCAGAGGAAACCCACGCCAACACAGGGAGAACATGCAAACTCCACACAGAAAGGCCAACTGACCCAGCCGAGGCTCGAACCAGCGATCAGCGACCTTCTTGCTGTGAGGCGAACGTGCTACCCACTGCGCCACTGTGAGGCGCATGTTCGAAACATCCAAAACATTATTCAAAACATTTTCATAACGTTTCAGTCTCATGTTATTATATGAATGTACTCAGAATGTTATTCCATGAACATTATTAGAACGTTCCATTTACATTATATGAATGTTCTAAGAATGTTGTTTACATTTAATCATTTAGAAGACATTTTTTTTCCAGTGTGGAGCACGCTCAGAATTGTACAATGTTTTCCAAGAAGTATATAGAGTGCTTATAAGAAGGTGTCTGGTGCTTATGGAGAGGAAAAGAGTGTCTCCTACAGATGGTTTGTCAATCCCACTCACCTGCGTGAAGCACATTAACAATTGTTCAATATTTCCAGAAACATGGAACTTGTTAATAAGAAAGTGTCTGGTGCATGCAGAGAGGAGAGAGTGACCCAGAATTGTACATTATATTCCCAGGAGAGAAAAAAACGTTATTTTATTAACATTACAAGAATGTCCCAAAAACATTATTATATGCAAACATTTAAGGAATGTTATGGAATGTTCTGAGAACGTTCCCTGTTAGCTTCGCACTCTCTCTGTCTTTCAAAGCTCCTCTTATACTCTATATCTCTTCAGTCTCTTGCTGTTCTGAAATGAAATGCTTGTTTCTTCTCTCCCGAATGAGAGCAGGGTGCAGAACAGAAGTCGGGCACAGATCAGAGGCTGTCTTCCCCAGGACAGAGAGGCTCTTCTGGGTGCTGCTGAACTGACAGACCCTGGAGCTGCTGCACGAAGCTCTGCACAAATTGAACTGACAGCAGCTTCTCCACACAAACTAGGGAAGAATTGTGCTGGAATTGGGTATGTTGCTTATACACAACAAAAACTAACATTTTCTGTTTACCCTCATGCTAAATTACTCATATAGAGGTAATGTCACCCTACGTTTTAATTCATGACTGAATTGCAAATGATTCTTGTTAGCTGGCTCTTTTTATTGAATCAAAAACATGTAGAGTGACCAATTCTGAATCCTGAATCTTTTAAGAATCAAAAAATATATAGCACAACAAATATAAGCAAACTCATTGGAAATATGTGCCCAGGAAACACATTTTTGAGAACCGAGAAATATGTACCCTCGACTACGTTTTCTTGCCGTTCTTGTTTTCACAAATCTACTAGAGGGCGCCGTTTACACTTTTGACAATCCTAAATGCGTTACTTGGGCACGTTTTCTCATATGTGCCATTTCTCATAAATCCACCAGGGGCCACTGAGTATGTTTCTGGCTGTCTCAACGTCCTTATGGCCTCCATGAGAGAGGCCAGTCGGCTTGCTGTCATGCATAATATATATCAGCTTGATTTCGACTGACCCACACATCCTCTTCCCTAACACCCAACCAATAGTGCTTTCAAAAACTAGAAAGGTAAGCACCTGCTTATTCCACATGACATTGCTCTTTTTTGGGGAGTTTCGTTTCACTTGGTTTCTGCAACAGTCCTTCACTGAACTCGAACCCCAATGTTTGTTTTTTGTGTGTGTGAATTTTTGTGAATCTTAACTAACACGACTCTCTTGAGTCAGCCTTTTTACTGAATTTTGGTGAATCAAAAACATACAGCGCCATCAGTGTAGTCTGGATCCCAAACAAATGACTCCACAGTGTTTAATCACATTATGTTTTTGTGAATCCTGAAGTAGTCAATCTTATGAACCAGTCATTATAATGAATCAACAGCATATAGTTTTACCAGTATAGTCTAGATCCTGAACAAAATCTCAGCTCTTTTTTCAGTGATTGTCCTACTTACAGTGCGACCAGTGTTGTTCAATTTAATACGAATCACTCTTTTGAATGGGCTCTTTTTAGCTCTTTAGGGCTCTTTTTTAGTTCTTTATAGCTGTATAGCTGTTATGACTTTCACATGAAAAACAAATGCAAAAATCATTTGCGCAAATGGTTTTAAGTACATGGTTTAAGAGCATTCACAGCCCAGCAGGCACAGGACATCAACATGCATTTTGAGTTGAAATAAAAAAATCTTATTGATGTCAGAACCCAACATCAGACCAACGTCAGTGTCCAATCTCGGACAGACGTAAAATTTTGGGCACTTTCCAACACAACCTAAAAACAACCAAATATCAACATCTAATGATGTTACAGCTTGACGTTGTGTGGACGTTATCACTATGATATCTATCAGATGTTGGATTTTGATTGTCATACCTGACAAATAAATGTCAGTATTTGATGTCAATATGACGTTGGTTTAAGATGTTGGCTTGATGTTGGATTTTGGTCCTTTCCAACACAACCTAAAATCAACCAAATATCAACGTCATTTGATGTCGTTATTGGACATCAAAATATCGTTGTCCTTAGATGCAAACTAGACATTGAATTTTGGTCACCTGATGTCACGACCTAAATCTAACCTAATATAATCGTCTTATGGCGTTGTGTGCCTGCTGGGAAGTTACGTATTATTTAGTTACGTTTATTTAATTTTTTTTCATGGAACCAGAAAAGCTAAATTCCTTGCAACTGCATGAAACGCCTTTTGCAGAACAACTAAACATGTCGTCAAAGTATTTGTTGATTTTCGAAAGAGGAATGTTAAAACTGGAGCCAGAGAATCCATAGCATTACGAACAGAGACAGACGATTGCATATTTCATTCCAGTGGTGTCCAGATGGCAGAATGTAAACTTTCGTCAACCACAAACCTTCACGCAGCTTCACACGTATCACACAAACACCTTCTAAATCTTCCCAAAAGCGCAGAGTTTCTCCTCAAGGGTTAAGCAAGGCAGGGTGTGGAAAGCGAAGGTGGAATGTGGCTTTCTTTCAGCCTTTCAATAGTAAAGCACATGTTGCTGAAGGCAAAGATTATCATAAAGACTTGTTTCCTGTCAGTCGGCTTTGGTTCAAAGATTCTCTGCGGTTGCACGTTTATTTGCATCTTACGTTTACCTGTAATGACATGGAAAGTTGGGTTTCGGTCTTGTGAAACCTACATTGGGCTCATCCCAAAAGTTTCTCTAGCACTGCTTGTGGGGTTTTTCCAGCGACAGATGTAGTCGGTTCTCACTGCGAGTGACTATCGTGCTCCTCTGAGGGCTGCGAAATCAAATCAGGCAAGTTAATGAGCCCCCTACCATCTCTCCTGAGAGAAAAAAGGGGGGAGGACGAGGCAGAGAAATGAAACGGCCCTGGAAAAGTGCTGATTTTTGGCACTGGGCTCTCTGAGCTTGACAGCGCAGCAATAAAAGGCCCAATTCTGACTCATATGTTTCTGCTATACGCTCCAGGACCACAAATACAAGGAGTCTGAAGTCCAAACTGTCAGAGTTACCATAATACAGGCTACAGTCTGAGATCAGACATGAAACGCCCATTTTACTTGTGTTATACTGCAGTGGAGAATTGAGGAAATAAACAATATTTTCCATAAGGCATTGATTTGGTGGCCTTTAGAAATGAGAATGGATGGGCGATATGGACTTAAAATGATATCACAATAATTTTTTTTGACAATAATTCAATCTCCACATATGTGTTGCTGAAGAAAAGACGTCAGCTATAAGAAAAAAGAGGATAAAGATGATAGAAATGAATCAAACATAAAGACAATAATCATAGGCTTGTCGCAATATATGGATTTTTATTGTGTTCTTCAAGCCATCATGGGTATTTTATAAGAATAAACTATATTTATAATGCAATGTAATACACCTAGCCTTTATCACTGCATTGAATACTATACAATAGCATGATTTCTTCCTGATTCTGTGTTATTAAACCTTGTCTAGTCACAAAAATTAGTTATTTCAAACACTCGACTGATGTTATGCTGTGAATTTGAAGTGAAAGTGTGTCAGTAAATCGCTTTTCGTAAATGGGCTCAAATATGCAAAACTATCGCGCACATACTACTGTAATAATAATTATAGATTTTAGTGTTATTGCTACGATAAGTCAAATCTTTGAATTTGGGGATATTTTTATTGCTATAACCCAAACATTAAGATATCGCCCATCCCTAAAATGCACCAACACTTTTTTGGGGCTGCAAACTACATACGGAAGGAGCTAAATCTATTATTATTATTATTTATATTGTTATTATTCATCACAGGCCACTTTATTAGTTACACCTGTTCAAACTGCTTGTTAATGCAAATATCTAGTCAGCCAATCACATAGTCGAAACTCTGGATATTTAGGCATGTACAGAAGATCTGCTTATATCCAGACCCAGTTTCAGAATGCTGAAGAAAATTGATTTAAGTGACTTTGAACACTGGTGCTAAATGGACTGGTCTGAGTATTTTAGAAATTGCTGATCTACTGGGATTTTAATGTATATCCATTTCTTAGTTTTAAAGATACTGTGCAAAATAGAAAAAAAATATAGCAGCAAGTAAGCAGCAGTTCTGTGGATGACAATGCCTTGTTGATGCCAGAGGTCAGAGGAGAATGAATTGACTAGTTTGAGCTGATAGAAAGACAAGAGTAACTTAATTAAACACTCATTACAACCAAGTCTTCAAAAAATCATCTCTGAACACATTACACATCCAACTGAAAATTGCACATTAGAAAATACTTGTCTGGTGATGAATCTCGATTGTTGCTGTCATATTTGGATGGTAGGGTGAAAATTTGCTGTCAAGAAAGCATTAGTTTTAATTTTTTCAATGAAAACAAGGACGAAAAATGTTTGAAGCCTATGGCTTACAACAAACAAAAACTTGACATATCAGTAATCTGACTGAAAACTATGAATGCATGCACTCATCCAATGAATGATCAACACAATACTGTGGATTGTATCAAAATTGTTGGCTATTTTTTGTCTTTATGACTACATTTTAGTCTCGTTTTTTTTTTTGACAGCTTTATTTCATGCTACAGATAGTCACTGTTAGTATCTAATGATAATCATGTCACACTGTCTTCATCTCATCTTAGGACATGTTAACACATACATGGCTATTTTTTAAACTGTTTTTTTCACTGCAAATCTTGTCCACACATGCACAGTTTTAAAAAAATATATATATTTGTCTACATGAATATGTAAAAATGTTCTATGAAGTGCTGTCAAGCGCATGCTAAAGCAACAGGTGGCGATGTTCTCCTAACTGTAAGGTCATGTTGGCCAATCAGAAGCCTCAAAAAAGGGTTATTATTGTTCTGATTGATTGTCAACATGGCGCACTGCCAATGGCACAGATGCACGTCTTGTAAACAACAAAGATCGCGGCGCACAATCTGACGTCACACAAAGGAAATTGACAAACCAAAAACATTTGCGCGTGAACAAATGGCCAAACCACTTAGAAAAAGCTGCGGTTTTGAAAATACCCGTGTTTGTGTGGACAGGGACATAATCTTGATAAGTTATTACAATTTAGTCTTTGAATAAAATCGTCGTCAATGAAAAAAATGTTGATGACCTTTTTCTTTACTAAATTAACACTGAAAAGCAATGGGTCCAACTTGTCTTTTATCAATGGTTCAGTCTGCTGGTGGCGATGGGTCCATTAGTACAAATTAAGTATCATCACTATTTCTGACCTCCTTCATCCCTTTATGACCACATTGTGCCCATCCTGTAATGGCTACCTCCAGAATTTTAGCACAGCATGTCGCAAAGCACTTTCTACTAGTTGACCGTAAGTTCACTAAATGGTCACCATATCTTAATCCAATGAGCACCTTTGGGATTTGGTGGAATGGGAGATTCACATCATGGCATCTTGGCTAGCAAATCTGCAACACCTGTGTGATACTATCACATCATTATGGACCAAAAATCACGGAGGAATGTTTCTAGCACCTTGCTGAATCCGTGCCATGAAAAATGACGTCGTTGGAAAAGTGAAAATCCAACCTGCTACTAGCAAGGTGCCCCTAATTCAATGGCCCACACTGTGTCCTACAGCTTAAAAATGTCCTTCAGACCCCATAAAGCATTTTCCAGTGTGATGAGTAGGAAGATATAATCATCCACAGTTTAATATCTGCGGCAGACAAATGCCAAGCAATTAAGATTCTGATCACGATTCAGATTTGAACTGCTCTCGTGTCGTGTGTTCGGAGACTCCAGCACAGCAGGCGATGCTTCTGAATTAGGATTCTTCCACACGCACTCCTGGTTATAACGCTCGTGATTTTGCTTGGCATTATCTGGCCTTGGTACATCTTTTGTAGTCATATCTTATTGTTTGTTTTTTCTTTTTGATAAAAACATTATATTAACAATTCAATAAAGCACTGGACTGGAATGTCTTCCTAGCATCTCGACATTTACATTTTTCTTACCTGGAACCACATAGAAATCATTTTAAAGCTATTAGAAAAACTTTAGATATGACATATCAATGCTTAAAACAACTGCGAACAGATTAACTGTTACATCGCAACAACACCTTAGCAACCACACACAGCTAAACCCATATTTTAAATCGTTTCTTTATTTCAGGGTTGCTTTTACATGGTCTTACTTTGCTTTTATATATTGTAGTTCTATTGCATTATTAAACACATGTATTTGTTTTATTTATTTTTCTGTTGCACTGCTTGATTGTAGCTTTGAGAAAGCTTTTAAAGGCGATATATTATTAAAATGACTATTTACACAGCATCATTTTAAATACAAACGAAAAAACTTAGTATGCGTTTTGTCTTTTTGTTCACAAAAACTATACTTTTAACCACACAACCATGATTTTGTCAACGTTTTGTGCATTATCTGTTCATAATCATTGGATTGTATAGTCGTCCCCAAGTACTTGACAGTAGTGATGGCTGCATTCAAAGTGCTGCTTTGAAGATTGAAAGCTTTATCAATATTTAATTTCGAATCAGTGGTTTGGAGCCCTATCAAATTGTTAAGGTCACATTATTTCATTAAATGGGGCTTCATTATGTCATTACTGTTGTGAAAAGTTACAAAAAAAGTCAGTGGTTCTCCACTAGGGGCAATTTGAGTAATGCCATAAATTCACATGAATCATGCAGGTTTCCTAAGATCGCCCCCCAGTGGTGAATAACTGAACAGCTTTTATTGTTTTTACCTGAGCTCTGATCAGTTTTACTAGTTTTTAGGCATTTTAGTGGGGCATTTGTAAAATGAAAGGGTTAGTTAAGTCTCTTCATGGCCTGTTTAGCAGAACTCGCCATCAAACAAACAATATATAAACCTTGAAAATTGTATGTAATAAAAGAACACGTATATTGCAGACACTTATTATTTAATGATATTAGATTGCAAGCTAAGTAGGTGCATTTATAGGTTACACTTTCAATTTAAAGTTCGCAATATGTTTGAAAATTCATTCACTCATTCATTTTCTTTTCGGCTTAGTCCCTTTATAAATCTGGGGTCGCCACAGCGGAATGAACCACAAACTTATCCAGCATATGTTATACGCAGCGGATGCCCTTCCAGCTGCAACCCATCACTGGGGAACACCCATGCACACCAATTTACACTCATACACTACAGACAATTTTTGCTTACCCAATTCACCTATAGTGCATGTCTTTGGACTTGTGGGGGAAACCGGCGCACCCGAAGAAACCCACGCAAACACGGGGAGAACATGCAAACTCCACACAGAAATGCCAACTGACCCAGCCGAGTCTCGAACCAGCGACCTTCTTGCTGTTAGGCGAGAGCGCTATCCACTGCGCCACCGTGCTGCCCATGAGTTTTTGTTGCATTTACACGGTTTTGATCAGTAGGTGTCCTTTGCATGTGGTATTTCAAACGCCTTGAATTGGTTAAATTGTTTTGAATCTTCATTTCTCCAATCACTCCAATCAAATCCAATCAAAAATGGTGGACTACAAGACCATGGGCTCTATTTTTACGATCTAAGTTCAAAGCCTAAAGTGCATGACGCAGGTACACTTAGGGCGTGTCTAAAAAAATGAACTGCTATTTTAAGGAGACCAAAAACAATCTGCATGCCCAGCGCATGGTCTAAAAGGGTTGTCTTTATTCAATTTTTAACAAGTTTTGGGTGTGTTGCATATTAAATTACATGTTAAACAAACAGTGCGTTGGATTGAACTACAATCATTTGGATTCTTCCAAAAGAATAATTCATTCATTCATTCATTCATTCATTCATTTTCTTTTCGGCTTAGTCCCTTTATTAATCTGGGGTCGCCACAGCGGAATGAATCGCCAACTTATCCAGCATATGTTTTATGCAGCGGATGCCCTTCCAGCTGCAACCCATCACTGGGAAACATCCACACATACCCATTCACACTCATACACTAGGGACAATTTAGCCTTCCCAATTCACCTGTACTGCATGTCTTTGGACTTGTGGGGGAAACCAGAGCACCCGGAGGAAACCCACGCCAACACGGGGAGAACATGCAAACTCCACACAGAAACGCCAACTGCTCGAACCAGCGACCTTCTTGCTGTGAGGCGATTGTGCTACCCACTGCGCCACTGTGCTGCCCCCAACAGAATAATTAAGTGCAAAAACTTATAGTTTCTCTTATAGTAATTAGTAAACATAATTTTACTACAAATACCATGGTTAATTAGTGTAGAAAACAAAACAATTAATTTGTGGTAAACCAGTTTACATTAAAATTTTCGGTATTTTGGTTTTGCATGGGTAAGTTAACAAGCTAAACACTTTCATTAATCTCATGTATAAGTTCATATGCCGTTTCTTGTGAACAAAAATGAACAACAAATGCATCGTTTGTTGGTCTTGAATGTTGACCTTGCAGTGCTCGAGAGAATCGTTCCACCCGCCGCAGACCCGCTGTGCTGACCTGCTCGTGCACGCGTCCAGATGCCAGATGGAGGCGTCCGGTGATGCAGATGCGACTGTGCATATGTGAGTATGAGTGTAGAGAGAGAGAGAGAGAGAAAGACCTCTGGCTGAAAGCTCCCTTCATTTCAACTCTATTCTGAGGACGCGTCTGTCAGTCTTTAGGGAGACGCGCGCTGACACACGCACACACACACACACACACACACACACACACACACACACACTCACCGTCTTGACCTTCCACTGCTGCGACAGTCTTCTCATACAACAGCACTCCACGTTTTACTCTACTACCGCTGCTTATTTTCCCCATTTTCATCTTTGCTGTTGTTTTTCTAATGTTTTTGTTCTGCAATTACTAGCTGCCGTTAATTGTGTTTTTGTCACAGCTGCAGAAGAGAATCAGTTTGCTTTTGCTGACATCTAGTGGACGTCTTCTGTCAACGCATGCGCTAGTGGGATTTCATCAATAGAGTGACGTCTAAAAAAATGAATAGCAGTAATAGAAATATATTCAATGTAACAACAACAACGTATTTGTAATAGTTGTCACTATTCTTATACTTAACTAAAATACTAAAATTAAGGCAAGACTACATCGTCCGTCGTGGGCCACAAAGCTTATTTCTTTCTTTTTAACAAAATATTACGTTTTATTAATTATTAATTATTAATTGTAAACATTTAATAAATATTTGTAAACATTTAATTATCTATATAAATATAAACAAATTAGCAAAACATATGTATATATGATTTGTTAATATTAATATATATTAAAATGTTTTTTGTGTGATTTGTAATCTGTGATTTGTAACGCAATGGTATTAATTACTGTTTATTTTTAGGGACCGAGCACCGGAACGGTGCGTAGGCCCTATTGGAATTCCGCTGTTTATTATTCTTCTTCTTCTTCTTCTTCTTCTTCTTCTTCTTCTTCTTCTTCTTCTTCTTCTTCT
>CAIGQW010031024.1:703206-717498 GCA_903798125.1 Danio choprae
TATTACATTATAGTACTATAATTATAATAATATATGTCCATATATTGTTCAATAAAAAAATTATAAAATAAGGTAAGACAATAAACATTTGAATTAGATCTCACACAATTATGTTTAATTGTGTTTAAAAGCACAATTAAACATTTAAAGGTGACAATTAAAGCCCACTTTCATCCAAAAATGTCATTAATACAATTTAATAATAAATGTTTTTAGAACATTATCCATTATATTATTATATAACACTAAAATAAAATAATATACTATTGCAAACTTCTTTTTGCATTTTTTGCATAATAGTAACGATGCATCATGCATGTTTCCAAATATTTCTTTGCTAAAATAAACATAGTAATACACATACAATCATAGTGTACAAAATAAATTTAACTTTTTATATTTAAAATATTTAAATATTTAATCTTAATGGATAAATTGGACAATTTTTTTCATTAATCATTAAGTCAACTTTTAAGTTTCAAAAATTACATTATGTAATTATGTATGTAAGAAAATATAATTGTCAGATTTATTGACAATTATATTTATCAATATAATAAAAACAATAATATTATAAAACAATAATCTGACATTTACTCTTGTATTACAGTAATACAGTAACAAGAACTGAAGGAAATATTTAATTGTTATAAATCTTCCTGTAAAACATTCTATTTTGGTGACAAATAAATAACATATTTTATATATATATAGTAAATATACACACACACACATATACTGACATTTGAAAATTTTAATTTTCTTAAAAATATATATATATATATTTATTATAAATAATTATAAAATTATATTAAATTTATTTAACTTTTAAAACATATTTGGCCTTAAAGCAACACTAAAGGCACGTTCCACTAATAATGAAAGCTGGACTCACTTTAACTGGCTGTTGGACTGAATGAGCTCTTGAATTAAACCTTGTCTCCTTTCAGAATCTGACAGCATCGTCTTCAACATCATCCGGACATCAGAGGCAGACTTGCGCTCCAGCAAAACCAACTCTATAAAGACAAAACAAGTATCACCATGAGTCCTTTTTTCGGTTATAGTCGATGAATAATATTCCAATCTAAACTACTAAAATTCTTATTTTTATACTTATATAAGATATAATATTTGCGAACAGTAGTAAAAACAACAACAAAAAAACACTTTTATGACCACAAAAATAAGATCTAAAATTATATTAGAAATGTGTTAATAAACTAATAATCCAATAATTTGGCAACGCGGTGGCGCAGTGGGTAGCGCTGTCGCCTCACAGCAAGAAGGTCACTGGTTCGAGCCTCGGCTGGGTCAATTGTCATTTCTGTGTGGAGTTTGCATGTTCTCCCCGTTTATGCGTGGGTTTCCTCCGGTTGCTCCGGTTTCCCCCACAAGTCCAGACATGCGGTATAAGTGAACTGTGTAAGTTAAATTTTCCGTAGTGTATGTGTGTGAATGAGAGTGTATGGGCATTTCCCAGTGATGGGTTGCAGCTGGAAGGGCATCTGCTGCAAAAAACATATGCTGGATAAGTTGGCGGTTCATTCCGCTGTGGTGACCCCTGATTAATAAAGGGACTAAGCCGAAAAGAAAATGAATGAATCCAAAAATTTACCTTCCAACTTTAATAATCCAATAAATAATTTTTTTTTCAATGTTGCAATTTGCAACAAATTATTAAAATTATATAACCTGCAAGGTTCTTGTTCTCTATTGGATCTGCAAAGCTGACAGGTTTGAACCCGTGATGCTGCAGCAACCTGTTGACTGTGTCCCATTCTCTCTGTTCTTCCTGCAAAAGCATGAAATATGTTTAAAACAGCATACATTATTAACAAAAATAAACTAACGCCAGAAATAACTGGAAAACTATCAGAATCTCTACTGCTGTGCTACCTGAAACTGGTTGTAGGTCCACAAAAACACATATGTCTTTTCCCTGGATTGCAAAGCTTTACTATCCATGCTTGTTGGTGCCAATCACACTTGAATGATGAGCTACTGCACTATTTTAAGCAACTTGTTGTGTCTTCTACCTTTTTTCTCTGACTTGATCAGGGTCTGTCCACCCACAGCAGGTGGAGGGAACAGACCCAGATCAGATTACTATCCCTCCTCCTATCCCAAAGAACAATAAGAAACACCTTTGCAGGATGGAAAGACAAAATGGCTCACCTGCTCCATCCCGATCTGAAGCACTGTAAGAGAAAACACATAATGCTTAGTTTGCACTTCATTGAAGGCGTATTAGACACATAGACATCACTATTTTGGAGGGACATTATACTATATAACTGCAGGTTAATTCAATTAAATTAAATTCAAGTTTATTTATATAGTGCTTTTTACAATGTAGATTGTGTCAAAGAAGCTTAACATGTTCTAGTAAAGTCCAGATTTCAGAGTTGAAGTTCAGTTTAGTTCAGTTCAGTGTGGTTTGAGTTTCACTGCTGAAAGTTCAAACACTGAAGAGCAAAAGGTTAACAATGTTTATATACTGTCCAACATATACCTTAACTTTTGATATTTGGACTGTAACGTAGTAATACATTGTAAATGGAACAATAAGTATTCTGAAAAGCACCATTCAAATAAACTTGAATTATTTTTTTATTATTAAAATGACTTCATTGGCAGATTTGTGTTTTTAAATAGTCATTTTTGTAATACAGAAATAAAAAAATGCATTTGAATTGAAGTGAAATTTGCTAGCAAGAATATTTTGGCGAGGTAGCATATTACTTATGTATTTATGACTTTTGAACAAGGTATCGCGTGCTTATACCATCAAATACCTTTTTTGTTATGTTTGCTTTAGATTTTACAATAAACAAATTATTTGAATATATCTACTTCGACGCTTCATCTGTAATTTAATGTAATACTGGCTATTTTGTGAGATTTACAAGCATTTTCTGAGTGAAAACATAAAACAGGCCAACGTTGTAAAACATACGTACACAATTTTTGTTTGGTTTATAACTCTATCTATAACTCAATACTACCATGTTCAGCGACATAGAAGCACTAGTATAACATTCTTAGAAGTTACTATAATTTTAAGGGACACAAAGTTAGCAAAACATTCATAAAAAAGGCTAAACATGATGACACCACGGTAAATACAACAAACGTTGAACACACTGCAGGACAAACAGGGTCTACAAAAGCGGCTAATACATTTCGTTTACGTTAAATGTTTTTAGCAATGTTTTTTTCGAAATCGTACCTTAAACCACAGACGAGTTAACTATTAGCAATTAAATCTTCAGTTCATCGTTTTATAAAGAAAACTCGAGTCTGTTTGTTGTTTCAAATAACAGCGGAAACTGACACGGACGAAGTGCTTCCTGGATTTAGACCAATAGGAGGACTGAATGAGCTAGCCACGCCTACCGCGCAGTTTGCGCCACTGTACTGACGATTCCCTCTTAAGAAAATGTGATGTTACAACAAATGTCCACCAGATGGATGCAGAGAATTGACTTTTGAATATGGGCAACCTAGCAGACTCTTATTATATAAATAATGTGTAACATATTTATTATTATAAATAGTTGGCATTTATAGTGCAACTAAAAGTAACTACATATTAAAATGTACATAAAATGCAAACAAGACCTCAACAGATATGTTCCACAATCTTTCAGGTAAGTCATTTTGAACAGACAGCATTTACTGAGCCTCTAATCTCACTTCACAGATACTGCACTTCAAAATTTACGGATTCTGTGGCATTTCGTGTTGCTCTTTTTGCTGCATGCTGTGTAAAGGGCAGCTCTCCGTATGAAGGTCAGCATGCAAATCGCAGCACCGTCTGCAAATAGAGAGAGAGACGGAACTTTTGGGAATCTGTTTAAACAGTTCGTCTCTGTAAAGCCAGTTTGCCTCATCCAGGTTTACAGAAACTGTACATGAGCAAATGATAAGCAAAAAATAATCAACAAAACAAAATAAATACAATGTCGATGAGGCAAGTTGATCGGTATCAGCTTTAATGGGATAATAATTTAGAAGTCTAGAAAAATGTCGTGAGCAGTGCGCATGCGCAATGACATTGCCCCCTTCGCGTTGTTGGCGATTTGCATAGCTACTACACGACGACAGTTACAGTAGCCAGAAAACGTGAGTAAAATTACTTTTAATATAAGATAGGATTATTGTACTATATGATTGTCAAACTGAAAAATGCTTTAAACAGTTTGTAAACACGAAAAGAATACCAGTCAAAATCCTACAGGCAAAAATTCACTTTCCTGAGGTAAAACAGGCCTATGTCTTGCATTTGTGTTAACTCATGTCAAAAATGACCATGGTAACTAAAATATAGTCAAAAGTGCCAGTTAGCCTGTTGGATTATTATCTTTATTTTAAAATCAGAATGAATTCACTAGATTTCCTAAAAACGTGAAACACATTCAGTGAAAGCTTTACGTTTTTCTACCTCTCCAGGTTTTCTCTATGCAGTATGAATATGAGTAAAATTATAAACATATACACATCTGACATGTTGTCAGTATGTTGCCTCACTTCTGTCTATACATCCTATCTTATCTAACCTCAATCATGGCATAATAATGTGTGAAAACTGAATTCTGACACTACTCCACTGCTAAAAAAAAGCATATGCTGGTAAGGTAGGTTTTGAATGAGTGCTGGTTTAAGTTGGTTCTTGCTGTTTATCTCCTGGTCAGGACTAGCTTAGAACCAGCACATGACCAGCCTAAAAATTTATAATATATGCTGTTTTTCTTTTTCCAGCTGGTCGGTCAGCTAACCTACTTTTTTGTTTTGCTATTTCAGATGCAGCAGTACTACTTGTGTTGTATGGTTAAAGTCCTGCATTATATGCACATTTCTTCGTGGTGACATGGTGAGCAGGTAGGTCATGTTTTCAGATTCACGGTGATGCTCTGTTTACTCACGTAAGATGCTCTCATGTCTGTTCTCCCATCTGCGGGCATTAAAAGGCCCGGAAGGTCCATTAAGTAATTTAATGGTGGCAAATCGAACGAATAAACGAGCTGTGACAAATGAAACCAGGTGCAGAGGTTTCTGGATTAAAGACACTTGCTAATCAATATGTTATCAAAATTCAGCATTGATCTGGACCCAGCTAAGGCCTACAGGCAGAAATTTGAATGTAATGCAACCAACAATGATGTATTTTGAGTATTTTAAGTATACATACATAAACATACATTCATTCATTTTCTTTTTGGCTTAGTCAACTTTTCGGTTCAAATAATATTTTATATAACTTTTGTATGATTTTACTATCTTCAAATACTACTGCTTTAAATATTTCAGAAATTGCTGTCATTACATATTCATAAATTAATTTTAAAATCATATGTATGTTTCAATTATTCATTCATTCATTTTCTTAGTCCCTTTATTAATCTGGGGTCGCCACAGTGGAATGAACCGCCAACTTATTCAGCATATGTTTTACGCAGTGGATGCCCTTCCAGCTGCAACCCATCACTGGGAAACATCCATACACACTTATTCACACACATACACTACGGACAATTTAGCTTACCCAATTCACCTGTACCGCATGTCTTTGGACTTGTGGGGGGAACCGGAGCACCCGGAGGAAACCCACGCCAACACGGGGAGAACATGCAAACTCCACACAGAAATGCCTCGAACCAGTGACCTTGCTGTGAGGCGATTGTGCTACGCACTGCGCCACCGTGCTGCCCATAAACATACATATATAACATATTTTTCAAGACACTAGTTTTCAGCTTAAAGAGTGATTTAAAGGCTTAACTAGGGTAATTAGGCAAGTCATTGTATAACAATGGTTTGTTCTGTAGACAATCGAAAAAAAATATTGCTTAAGAGGGCTAATAATATTGACCTTGAATGGATTTTTAAAAATGTAAATCTGCTTTTATTCTAGCCAAAATAAAACATAAGACTTTCTCCATAAGAAAAAATATTATCGGAAATACTGTGAAAAATTCCTTGCTCTGTTAAACGATTTAGAAAATATTTGAAAAAGGAAAAAAAATCCACAGGAGGGCTAATAATTGACTTCAACCGTAAATAACACATATATAACATACATGCATATACATATATAGAAAGAAGGATATATATACATTTAATACAGTACATATATTTAACTGAAAGTGTATTTGATTTAAGCTTGTTTAAATGACTTGAGAGTTAATGACTTATTAATAATACTCTAAATTATATATTCAAATAATATATACAAATATGAGATGCCCACCAAAACCTGAACTTTGCCTGCCTTGTCAGAGATTTCTGTCATGAGTACTTGAGTCAATTTTCTCTGAGGCAAAATGCTTTCATCCAAAAGCTTCTTATGTTCTCTCTTTTTTCCCTCCGCACTTCAAATCATCTTATCTCACTTTCCCAATTTGAAGCGACCAAAACAACCAACATGTTGTGTTTCGCGCACAATACCTCGAAATTACGCTCAACAAAAACAGTTTAAGTGGAGTGAGACGCACCTCTGTGACTTCAGTGACAAGGGCAGAAAGAGCCACGCTTTTCTGTTTTTACACACTTCACCTCCTGAAAGGCAATTTGCAGATAAAGGTTGAAGCTGGAAGCCATGAAAGGCGTTCGACGCTAATCCTGCCTCACCTTGAGTCTGATCGAACTCTGAAAATCATCCGCAAATCTCTCGTTTCGTCCATAAACCGTAAACACATCCATGGTGCGCACGACGGATGGGAGCTTTCTTCTTCTTGCTCTGGAAGTTCTCTGAAGTTAAAGATGGTGCCGGCAGATGCTGGAAGTTTTTTAAAGTTTTGATGGCCGATAAGGTTACTTTATTTTGTTTGTTCAGGTTTCTGTGAAGCGCAGAGATGAGGCAAATCCGTGCCGGGATTATCTGTACTCTCTCTCACCTTGCACAGGTGTGGAGAGCTGATATGGCCTGAACCCACATGCCCCCAGTGCACCATGGGTAGAAATGGGACTGCTGCGAGAGGGAAGCCACAGGTCTGCATGGATTATCACAAACCATTTTTGTACTTTCAAACGAATGAGAGAAAGAAACGTCTCTGTCTAAACTTCAGTTTGGTTATTATATGGAAAAAATAGTTCATTGTTTATTCAATGCTAAAATAGCTTCGTGGTGTGATTACATATAATCAGACTGATTCATTCATTTATTTTATTTTCGGCTTAGTCCCTTTATTAATCAGGGGTCGCCACAGCAGAATGAACCACCAACTTATCCAGCATATGTTTTACACAGCGGATGCCCTTCCAGCTGTAACCCATCACTGGGAAACACCCATACACACTCATTCACACACATACACTACGGACAATATAGCTTACCCAATTCACCTATAGCGTATGTCTTTGGACTTGTGGGGGAAACCGGAGCACCCGGAGGAAATGCACGCAAACACGGAGAGAACATGTAAACTCCACACAGAAATACCAACTGACCTAGCCAAGGCTCGAACCAGCAACTTTCTTGTGGTGAGGCAACATCGCTACAGACTCAGCGCTCAGATTTAGTAAAAGATAAAAATAAATTACTGCATGCAATATTTAATGCCACACCAAAAGACGAATATTATGCATACAAATTATAATAAAAATATGTAGCTATATATATATATATATATTCTATAAAGATAAATAGAGATCTAGAAGTAATAATCAGCATAAGCGTAATCAAATAATTAACATAATCAGAAAAATGTTTCAAAAGGCAAGCTGAATATGGATTTATGTGGGATTTCATTTTATTCAAATACATTTTATTCAAATAATATTTTATATAACTTTTGTATGATTTTACTATCTTCAAATACTACTGCTTTAAATATTTCAGAAATGGCTGTCATTACATATTCATAAATTAATTTCAAAATCATATGTATGTTTTAATTAATGTAAACCTTTTAATTTTTAATATTTAGCACTTTAATATTTCATTTAATTTTATTCAAATAAACTTTATTAAAATACTATTGATATTTTTTTCTTTGATAATTGCTTTATAGCCTATAGGATTGAACTATCCGGGTGCACCTGTTCCCCCACAGTCCAAAGACATGCGGTATAGGTGAATTAAATAAACTGGCCGTAGTGTATCAGAGCGTGTGTGAATGTGAGAGTGTATGGGTGTTTCCCAGTTCTGGGTTGTGGCTGGAAGGGCATCCGCTACATAAAACATATGCTAGAATAGTTAGCGGTTCATTCCACTGTGGCAACCCTTGATAAATAAGGGTCTAAGCCGAAAGAAAATGAATGAATGAATATGTATATTTTCAGTAAATGTAATATTATACATACAAGGAGTTAAGTAGACATGTGAAGGTGAAATTAGATTTTTTTAAATATTAGTTTCTATGATTTTTTTGGATATTACATTTTAGTATGATATTAAATTAGTATTATTATTAAGAAAACGATTTTTCGTTTTTAATCACATTTAAAAATATATTTTAAAATAATACATATTCTTCAGTAAATGTGAACATTTGTAAAAATCCATTGTATATGTTTGGAGGGGGGGGGGGTTCAATAAAATATGTCTTAAGCCTATAAACACACACTCACACATGCAACAGAATACAAACATGTTTAAGGATTTCTTGCATTCTTGAGAGAAATAACGACTTCATCCCTCAAAACTGATAAATGCTAATGTAAAAAGGCGGGAAAAACGCTCCTGAATGTGAATTAAAGGAGTCACAGATAAAAAGCACTTCAGCCGAAAGTGCCATTGTTCAAAGACCAATCCGGCACAACGAGCCTGCTGCCTCAGATAAACACAATTTCACTCTAGTCACTGCGATTACCACACCGCTAATCGCTTCATTTTGTCCGGCGCTACTGCGGGTAAACAAAAGGTCATAATTTAGTAGAATTAGCATTCCGCAAAAAAGAATCCACTTGAACCTCTTTTGTTCTATGAAAGCACAGAACACCCATAATGTGTTTTTAATCCCTCTCCAAGTTTATTAAGCTGTTTGGGAATTTTAAAAACTTTCAAAAGCCACGCAATAGCATTTATTGGAATTCAAGCACAGCTTTCAGGATTATAAGAGAAAGAGAATAAAAAAGCCAAAGACAGTGTGACCGTTTTATTTTCATACAATACAGCCTTGTCCCTTTATACTTTCTTCTCATGTAGAAACTCATGCAGTGCTTGGATGCAGCGCTTAACGCAACTTCTGATTCCGGCCCGGCAGAATCAGTTCAAACTCAATTCATGCGAGACTTTAGATCAGACAACAAAGAGCATCCTGAATTGGAGAACACAAGTGGCATCATGGGAATTATCCAGAAGTTCTTGTATCGATATAACTAGGTTGAGCTTAGTGATCCTAGTTCTTCTGCCATGCAGAGACAAACAAAACCCAACAACAACAAAAAAATGTAAAAACCAAAGGCCTGGTCTCAAATGTCGCTCAGTCCACACTTTGGTGATGTAACACAGCATTGATTGTTGGGTAGAAACTCTTTGAAAGTTCATACCACAGCTTTGCACCCCCTTCTCAATGATAAAATGGCAAATGACACACTTCTTCATGGACACACGCAAACAAGAACTAGTGGTCAACCGATATATCGATATCAGCCAGATTGATTTCTCAATATCGGTTTCTGCTATTAAAAATCCCATGTCGGTCGACCACTAATGAGAACACAAATCCACAAAAAAAAAACCATTCAGGTAAAGACAGAGGTGATAGAAAATCCAAAGCGATTTACTGAAAAGTATTTGGTGTCAAACAGTCTTTATTGTGTTCTAGTAAAATCAGCATCACATTCTTAACAATTAAATGGGAAACTGTATGACAAAGTAATCAATTCAAGCAGAAAACTAAGTAAAATGTACATTTAAGCATCACTGTGGTGTAGACAAAAGAAAAACAAACATACATAAAAATGCATTTACAAGTTCCAAATTCTGAAACGTGCTGGATTATTTCGTTGTAACTCAATAGCTTGGTTGAGCCTTTTAGATTACTTTGCTGGATTAGTTTTAGCTACTCAAATATTATTTAATCAATTGTACCGGCTGTCTGATATATCTGATTATAGTTATTAGACAACAGAAGATTATTTAAACAGCCAATTATGTCCTGTGAGTCAAAACAGAAGTGGAAAAATCTACAGCTACAAAACTCATGCAGTGAATTGAACCTTGCTGGCTTGTTAATTAATAGCACTTTTTCATAATTGCCGTTGATATTATAAAGCATCTTACGTTTGCTAAATGTTGAAAAGATGCAGTAGAGTACAAAAGGATTAAACTGCATTCTGAGTTATTTAATAAATATAAAGGTGTTTGAAAAATATGGTGCTTTTGCACCAGTTATAGGAACTCAGTTACAGGAACTAGCCACTAGGCCAGTCAGCTGGGAACTCAATTTCTCCTAGGGCCATTTTCCTGGTTGCATTTGCACCGCCAGAAGGAACTCTGAAGGCATAAGTTGGCTGACCCTACTCGGACACAGAGGCTAATTTAGTGCCCCCAAAAGGCATTCCTATATCTAAAATTAACACCCATCCTTAAATTGGCCAAAAACGACAAAAAAACTAAAACCTTCTTATCGTGTACAAAGTCCTGATCATTTATCAGCTATCAGTATCAGCACATACATTTTGTATTGCACATTCCTAGTTATTTTCACAATTTTGCGTATAATTGTGCAACCTAGCTGTAGGGTTAAAACAACCGTAATATAGACTGGTTTGTTTCCTGTCCAAGGAGAAAATGTCCTGCTGAGAATTTGATGAGATTAAGGTTTGCAAGACTGAAAACTTATGGGGTTTTTTACTTTAAAGCAGCAAACCTATTCAAAAGTCCTTTAGGATTGCTGGGGGAAAAGGCAAGGGTCAATATGGAAGCCCTGCCTTCTTTTTAAAATTTGTTTTTAAATAGGACAGAAGAAAAGAATTGGGGTCAGAAAGAGAGGAGATGGATCGGAATCAGCCGGGAATCGAACTTAGGTCGCCATGAACACCTCAGTGTTATGTGTCGACACACTAACAAATAGGCTATTGACGTTGACGAAGCCCCAATTTCTAAAGAAGCCAATCATCAATCACTACAGAGTAATGGGGCGTTCACATCAGATGCGGCTTGCGCAAATAAATCACGATATTCGCGCATAAATAGACGCGTGAACATTTTGAGTTTACTCGCTTCATTCCTGCGTCTAATTCACTTCACAATAGGCGCGGATTCTGTCTAGCCGGTGACTCTAGTTTCATTGCTAAATGACTAACATGGTTGTTATTGAGAGCGTAGCTGTGCTTTAGGAAGGCTAAAAAACAATGTATATTTGTTCGGTGCCAGGTCTGAGTCCAATAGCTCCATTCAGAGGTGCTCCCAGCTCTGTGAGTTCATCAGAAACTATACCTGGATGATGGAAGCTTTCAGCGGCACTTCCGATTGAGACGAGCTCAGTTTGATGAGCTGTTGTCCGGTGTCGGCAGCAGGATTTTCCCTCAGGACACCAACAACAGGCACTACGTCATAATCACGCCCATACTAGAGCAAGCTCCTGATTGGTTAATACAGTGCAAATGTCCACTAAAGTTCAGATTTTCCAACTTGAGCGATTCGCGTGTTAAGCAAAAACGTTCAATTCACTTAATTTGCGCTGCCTGATTTGTGCAAATAGCGCCGCAGGATGTCTATTCACGTCTTTGTATTGACTTAACATGTAAATCACTTGCGCTTGATGCTTTATCCGCGTCTGGTGTGAACGCACCAAAATGATTCTGCGGAGAAGGGGCTCAATTCAGACGCATGTTTTTACAACAGTTTCTTTGTCATGATTTTAATGTTTAGAAACTAAATTTATAAGAAATGTAATTGTAAGTTTGGCAAATTTTTATATGTTTTGAAGAATTTGATGTTTCCCCATTTAAAAAGATAAGAGCTGCAGCTTGCATGCCTGAGAGGCGTTACAAAGATGGCCGCCAAGTGAAATGACTTGCCTTAAAGGGACTTTGGCAGAACTCAACTTTACGCAATTAGAAAGTTACACATTGTATGGGATAATGGTGGAAGTGAAGGCAGTGACCTGCCACCTTATACAGCTGGACATCACACTACAGTAGGAACAGCTGCTTGAAGTCATATATAATAAAATAGACATAAGAATTAAAATTATGGAAAATAATTGCTATAATCTAAGGTAAAAATGTATGCCAGCATTATAGTCAATGGAATTATTTTTGCAAAACACCTTTGTGGGTTCATTTATCACAACATGTTGTCCATGTTTTGGCACATCCTGTGCCAAATTACCAGTTGGATTCTTTGTAACTAAGCCATTTTTTGAGTGAACACAATCATGTTTCTGACAGATAAAAGAATCCAAATGACTTGCAATAATAACAGAGACAAAAAAAGGTGTGTGGAGGTTAGATTAAAACCTTGCATTCCATGAAAATGTACAAAAGATCTGTTGTTCCCTTTCTCTCAGTTTATCTTAAGGGGTAAGGGAAAACTGGTCTTGTTCGATGGGTTTTTCGACCCATGCTCCCAGTCCCGCTTTGTAGAAAGCTTTGAAAAGTGTCTGTTTCGCCTCATGATACTCGACCGCCCCTTGTTTTGCCTCGTGGTAGGAGCCAGGCTGAGATCCTCGGATACGCAGAGTCTCGCTGAGCTGAGAGGTAAACCAATATATTTAAAATTGAATACAGCAAGTAATTAAAAATGAAACCTTAGATGTCATTTATCCATTAACATCCACCTTAACAAATGTTTTACCTTTGCATGTAGACAGACCCAGCGACTGTAAAGGGCGTGTTTGCAAAGTTGCGACTGTCTTCCGAGGTCATCTTTTCCTGTGGTGGCGTTAATGATCTCCAACCCCTGGTCTCCTACAGTCCAGTTGACACTGAAATTGGGAGCTTTCCCAGGTTGCCTTGCTTCTGTGTTACTGATACCTGCAGAGGAAAGAACAAACACATAAAAAAAATATGTCATATATACAACATATATTTCAAAATATTGCAAAAATGTGTATATAAACATCCACATATGAACACATATTTTAAACTATAGTTAATATATTTAAACATATGTACATGTTTGTAATTCCAATAGTTGGTTATATATAATGATTCTTTTTGCACTATTTTGACATATGATATTTTTCATGTTATATTCAATTATGAACTTCTATGTCGAATATATAATTTGTATGTATATATCAGATTTCTATATGGGTTGAGAAAACTGATACAATCATTAATTCATTTATTCAAGAAGCTTTACCGCTAAGAAGTGGTCTGTTGATAGTGAATGGCGGGGGAATATCATCCATGTCTGCGATGCGCTGGTACATGGCTCTGGAAAGATGGTCGGCATGATACAGACTTCCCAGAATTAAACTGGAGAAATAGATGGGTTCAGTGAAGTAACTCAGAAGAGATCCTTGTACTCCGATCACGTTCCATCTGCAAAGGGAGAAAGAGAAACCGAGTTACTGAAAAGTACAGGTGTGCACCTGGTGAAACTTGTTCACCGTTGAAGGAAGGAAGCTTTTAAATCGCAGCACAAAGTGGAATCACCCCCCCGTGGACATACAGCATGATTCTTATGTCAGTGAGAAAGCTGTACCGCTCCACGAAGGAATGAAACAACATCCTGATGTCAAGAGAGCACACCCGCACAGAGTCATATTTACAGGAACTATTGAAATTATCTGAAAAATAACACCTGGGGCCTATAAACTCAATCACTGCAATTTCTCAGAGGCCTTCAGAACAAGCTTTTTTTCCCCCAAAAGTGACGCATGCAATCTGAGCTCTTGAAAAGCCACGGCTCACAGCTGGATCATAACGACCGCGTTTAACTGGAGAGGGTTCCTTGGCATCCAACATGAGGCATGCGGATGTGTTTGCGGCAGCAGGCTTCCCTCAGCGGGATGGCTGTTTTTTGGAGGTTATAATCAGAGCCCTAATCAGGGGCCCAGTGCCCCGGCTCCAGGGAGCCCCCTGCTCTGGAGAGATCTGAAGTGATTGGGGTTTTAGAGCCAAGAAGATAGCCAATCAGCTGCTTTCTGAGTGCCACTGGATGTAGATGATGGAATGGTAATGAGAGGGATTCGTTAAAATTGGTGGGGGCGCAATAAAAAAAGACAGTCACAGAAATTGTTCAACATTAAGCAAATCAAAGATAGTGTTGCTATGAAAGTGGCTCGACTGATGATGGGAGGGTTTTTTTCCCAGTATAGGGCTGGGTGATATGACAAAAATCTCATATCACGATTCAAATCATCTTATAATTGATAATGATGTATTTCA
>CAIGQW010031024.1:743924-754061 GCA_903798125.1 Danio choprae
ACACACACACACACACACACACACACACACACACACACACACACACAGTCCTACTGCAGGGCCCTTTATGAAATATTAAAGAGCATCACAGCAAACCCTCAGCATTTATTCCTAACGTCACCCTCAATTTGCTCATTCATCTACCATTTGCTCTCATAAGACCAGACCTTCAGTCCTATAGATTTTGCATTTAAACGCTGTTACACGCTCGTATTCAACCTTGCAGGAATTTAAATACCTACACTGGCTCTGTATATCAAATATTAATAATAACGACAACAACGCATTCTACTGAAACATATTTAATCATTCACAAGGAGTAAACAAAACACTAAAAACGAGTCTTCGGGCTCGCACAGCAATATTTTTAACAGCTCCCTGTCTGATGTCCTGTTGTTTAACATTCACAATTAAAGCTAAAAATAAACAGCAGTGTATCGTAGTTCACAGTTTCACTGCAGCAAAACACACAAACCTCCTTTACGAGTCAAAAACAAGCTGCCAAAAACCACACATGAAAATAAATAAAGAAAAGGGGAAAAAAAGTGTTTTTGTTTCCAAATTTAAATTTTACATCAAGATGCAAATCACATGAAATCAAAGGACCGATTGTGCACATACACATATACCATACAGGTAGTAAAAACCACTCAAAGCACTCAAATAATTCGTTTTTGCACATCCTTATTATGCAAAGAACTTGAAAATGAATGGTTTGACCTGCTCTGAGAACATCGAATTAAACTGTTCCAGATGAATAAGTTTACAGTCGCTTGTATCTGCAAAGAGAAAAAAATATGTTTTTCTATTTCAGACTGAAAAGGACAAATTACAAAAAAGAAGCAATAATTTAACTTTATATGCCACTCTACTGCAATAAATGTGTTTAATCCAACTGCTTATTGTACCACAAACACATCTCTGTTGTTAAAAAGTACCTGTGTTTTAGTAGTCAAGTATAGGTGGTAGTTAAAATGATCTATATTTGGCTCTATTGTTAGCTACAGTTGGCTAATGTTAACTCCCAGCAGGCACAGCATGTCAACATGTTGTCAGATTGTACCCCAATGTCGTGGGACGTTGCATTTTGGTTGGAAATGAAAATCGGGTTGATGTCAGAACCCAAGGTCAGACTGACGTCAGTGTCCAACGTCGGACAGACGGCTGGCTAGACACTGAATATTGAATATTGAAATATTAAATCGTATGACATTTGTGTGACTGCTGGGCAAATTCAACAAGATTCTCTTTAAACCGTTATTTTATGAAGTACACTTCAAACAAGCAATCTCATGACTATACTGTATCTTAGCTTATTGAACTTTGTTAGAAAAATAATATTTTAATTGTAACTTTGTAGTATAGTGACGTATTATTAGCTGGCCAACTTAAATTTTGTAAGCAGGATGTTGAAATTATTGTAGGTATTTTTGTTTTGGGTTTATTACTGTAAGCTATACTTTAACTTTAACTTCCACAGCAAAACTGTCTTTAAACTGTATAGTTTTGCAGTAGTTCAGCAGTATAGCCAAAATGAGCTATTCATAGCTATCCTTATTCAAAATAATTTTTAAACTGTTGCTTTTTGTTATTTGGATATTACTGTTAGCTATACTATGCTAACTTCATATTTCACAGTAAAATTATGTTTAAACTGTTGCTTTACTATGGAAAAGTTGTAATAGCTGGCTATAGTATTAGTAATAGAGTAGCTTTGAGTAACTTTGCTAACTAACTTCTACTAACATCTTTAAACAGTTGTGAACTATAACAGATATATTCTGCTAACTTTAAGTTATCTTTAAAATATAATTTTAGTTTTATTTTTAAGTTTAGTTGTTGCTTTACTATAGCAGTAGATGAAATTATAGCTTCCTAGTATTAGCAATACAGTACCTACTTTGCTAACTACTTCCTAAGCTATATTGTTAACTTTAAGCTATCTTTAATTTACTGTTTTGCTATGTTTAAGATACAGATATCTTCCAAATATTTTGGTTGCGCTGTTATTAAATTTGCTTTAAACAGCAGTTGAAATTTTGGCTATTAGTATTAGCTGTATTTCAACTTTATTTATTAAATTATCTTTAAACCTGATTAACTATGCAATAGTTAAACTTCTGGCTATAGCATTAGCAATACAGTGGCTAATTTGCTAATACTACAACTCTGCTAACTTTAAGTTTTCTTTAATTGATTTTTTTAGGTTGAAATGAGATGTTATTGGCAACATTGTTATCACAGTAGCTGTACTCTGACAATAGTCATAATAACGTCTGCAGCAAAAATATCTTTAAACAGTTGCTTATATAGCAGTTATCTTTTTTGGGCTAATACTGTTGTTAGCTATACTTTGCTAACTTAAATTATCTTTTGTTTATTTTGTTTTGCTATGTTGAAATAAAATAATATTGGCAATAGTTGAAATTGGCTAATTTTGGCTATTACTATTAGCTGTACTTTAACTTAATCCTTAAATTATCATTAAGCTATTGCTTTACTGGCAATAGTTGAAGTTAGCGTTCTGGCTATAGTATTAGCAATACAGTGGCTAATTTGCTAACTAACTTGTGCAAAAATGATCTTTAAACGGTTGCTTTTACAGCAGTTATCTTATTTTTTTTTTTTACTTTTTTGCTAATTCTGTTGCTAGCTATACTTTGCTAACTTTAAGTTATCTATAATTTATTGTTTTGCTTTGCCCAAATGAGATACTATTGGCAACATTCTTTACTCTGATAGTAGATGAAATTGTCTAATTTTGGCTATTACTATTAGCTGTACTTCAGCAATACTGTGGGTAACTTTGCTAACTAACTTCTGCAGCAAAAAATATCTTTAAACAGTTGCTTACTACAGCAGTTAGCTATGTTTTCTGCAAATACTGTTGTTAGCTACTCTGCTAACTTTAAGTTATCTTTAATTTATTGTTTTGATATGTTGAATATGAGATATTTTTGGCAACATTGTTATCACAGTATTCATACTCTGACAGTAGTTGAAATTGTCTAAATTTGGATATTACTATTAGCTGTACTTCAACTTAATCCTTAAATTATCATTAAACAGTTGCTTTACTATGGCAATAGTTGAAGTTAGCTTCCTGGCTATAGTATTAGCAATACAATGGCTAACTTTGATAACTAACTTCTGCATCAAAAATACCTTCAAACTATTGCTTACTACAGCAGTTAGCTGTTTCTTTAGCTATTTTACTCCGCTAACTTTGAGTTATCTTTAATTTATTGTTTTGCTATGTTGTTTAAATGAGTGGAGTATTGGCAACATTGTTATCACATAACTTTAGTCTGGCAATAGTAGAAATAAGCTATTTGTAGCTATTAATGTTAGCTATTTAATTTGCCTATTTGTTATTTTGAGCGA
Source organism: Danio choprae (assembly GCA_903798125.1). Taxonomy (NCBI): domain Eukaryota; kingdom Metazoa; phylum Chordata; class Actinopteri; order Cypriniformes; family Danionidae; genus Danio; species Danio choprae. The sequence goes on from CAIGQW010031024.1 coordinate 747,309, forward strand.
TTACTATTCATGGCTAACCGTACAAGCTTAAACTATTGTTTTTGGCTAATTTTGATTAACCGTTACCTCCACAGCTAAAATAACCTTTAAACTGCTGCTTCACTGATTTAAAATGACCCGTTTAAGCTACAATTACGTTAAGCTATTAACGTTTAGCTAATTTTATCCCAAGCTAAACTATATTAACTGTTGCTTAAAATAGCAGTTGCTGAAATTAGCAATGGTAGTTGCACAGCTAAAAGTGCTTGCGTTCATACACCTACACCTAGAAAGACGCATTTATAATTTCCTTTCCTCCTTAAAACTCCCACATCGTAGATCACACCAGACAGTCAAATCTTCAGTAATCCGTCTTTACTCAGCTCAGATCTTAAACCTCATTAATTTGCTGGCAATAACATTGTGCGCAGATGGAAGCGGCTGACAGAAGATCATTAAAGCATGGATTAAATTCGTGTAATGCACTCAATAGAGAGATCAATTGGAAACAGTTTGTCATGCTTGAACAATGAAACCACTGACGACTCTTTCACACAACTCAACTCGCAGATTAGAGAACATTAACTGCAAAGCAAAGAAAAGCTATACGTTAGCATTAGCATCGTCACTCATCTTTGCATCAGTTGCCAAACATTTGAAATCTACACCAAATTTTGATGTATTTGGTGCATGAAAGCCAGATTAACATTACATATAAAAATACTACAGGTTAAAATAAAGAGCAACGCGGCCTCTCATGCAAACCACATGAGCTAAAAAAAAAAAAAAGAAAAGAAAAAAAAAAGATGAATCATGCTTCGTGACCTGATGATTCAGATAGAGATGCCAACAGCTGGATCGTGACCAAAAATAAAAGAGACAAACAACAATCATGAAGAGAAGAGCCACTTCATCTCTAAGACGCTGCTGAATGTGTGTTCTATGTTGGTATTGTTTATGTCGCCTGCAGCTGGTTGATTAATTAGCATTAGTTTATTAATCAAGAGGTCGTGGTTTGAGTTCACATTGCCTAATTAATTCGATGCTGGATCTACACCAATTTTTGCAACCCCTTTTTTAAAAGATAAATGTGCATGCAGATTGTGGTGTTTGAAATTGTTTGACATTTTGGGGGAATTTTGTTGATGATGTTAATTAATAAAATAAAAATGCTGTTTTTTCCCCATTATCTTAGCAAGCCTGCGTGTTGTGGATGAATGAATATGAAATTAAAACAACCAGTAAGCCTTTAAGGAGCGATTCACTGAATCATTCTTTCAAAAGATTAACTTAAAACAAAAGCTGATTCATTTAATGAATTGGCTCGCTCAATTAATTCAAAAACAGATTAATTCAGGAACGAAACATCGCAGTGTTTTTCCGAGACCCACAAAAGTTCTGCTCGGGCATTGTTTGAACATTTTTGTTGACAAAATAAAAAGAAAATTAAATACTAAATACTGTCTAAAATAGATAAATAAACATGTATGAAAGTAAAACACCAGTAGGTGGCAGCAACAATCTTTTAAACACAGTCCCACCCCTGCCGTCCAAAGCCTCGCCTCCTGAAACACGAACGCGTGCAACTTAAAGATGACAGCAGACAACCCACTACTAGGTCATGTCATTCACCAGTTAGAAAACTTTATAATACTTTATAATACTGCAATTCCGAATGAAAAACTGTATTATATGTAGCACGTTTTCAGTTGTGTAGCAAGAAAAACATAATCTGCAATATTTCATGCATGCAAGGATCGCTGGCCTCACTCTCTCACACGCTGTCCTAAAGCGACCACTGTATCCTTAGTGCTTGAACCAACTTATAGGCGGAAAAGCGCTATTTACTTATGTTTTGTTGTTAAACTAAATAAAAATCTACATTATCGTTGCTGTAAAAGTTCCCTTATGAAACTGAAAATAGTCACATCAATCTTTCGCCGGAAGATTTCAGTGGCTGTACAACACTGCCGTGCATATAAGCCATTCATAACAACACAATCTACATCAGCTTTGCGTGACTAAAATGGTTTTAAAACATAACATTACCTGTCTAAAAGAAATACTTCAGCCATAGTGTCATCCTTCCTCCAGCGTGCAAATGTAACTCCAATATTGATTCAGGATTTGAAAAGGTTTTGATTCAATAGCATGATGCTGCACAACTGGACAAGTTGTGTGCATGCGCAAATGGCGGATCTGCTGAATAGATGTGCAGTTATACAAATCTACATTTGCTGACAGACAGTTTGGCCTACTTATTGGAATTATGGGAATTATCGGCCCAACAATATTTAATTTGACGAACATTTTTTAGTTTTATGCCTTACCCAGAATATAAAAATACATATAAATATATTTTAGATCATTTACTTTAATCATTACTATTGGAGAGTGAAGAGACTTTCAACCAGCACAACAAAATAATTTCTGAAGACAATCACCTACTGCACCTTTAAATCCAAATGCAGTTTTTTTGTTTTGTCTTCATAAATGATTCACTGAATCATTAAATCGTGATTTTGAAGACGTACAAATCTTGTGCTCATGCTTTGTTTGGAATTATAGGCAAAACAGAAAAAAACAGACAATATTATGTCTAAAAATGTAAGTAAAATTTTAAGTTGTTTCCGCAAATGTCTATGAACAGGGATCGATTTGACAACATTGTTTTCAGTATGCAAACCTTTCTGGTTTGAAGGACACTGTTGTTGGGTAAACATTCACTATATTTTTCCAAACTTTTAATTAAACCAAGTGCTTCACGTTTTTTTGTTAAGCTGTCTAATTTGTTGTTTTAGAACAAACAATTTGCAATGTGTCAAAGCTTTGTTTTAAAAAACTACAATTAGCATAGTTAGCATGCAGAATTCATTAATTATGATCAAAAACAGCACAAAAGAGAAGTTAAATCTCATTGGCCAAGCTGGAAACAGGACTCAGGACAGACATGTTGTATTCTACAGTAAGAGTATCCAAAGTGATCTTCGTGGACAATTTGCATACTGTGTGTGCTTATAATTTGCATAAATAATAGTGCAATGCTAACGTCCCTACGCATACTGCATTCTGTGAGTAATCAACAAGATTAAAAAAATATTACTAGAATTAATCTCCCAATCTGTATGGAAAGCACACAGAAGAATCATGTGCAAAGCATGATGGGAAAGCAAAGAGCTCACAGCACTTAAAGGAGTTCAGTCAAGAGCAGTAGCCGGTTCATTTTAGGACAAACAAGGCACTCGCAAAATAACACAGCAGGTCAAATATGTGAGGAACACAGACTTCTGAACAGGATATTTTGTGGCGACCCCAGATTAATAAAGGGACTAAGCCGAAATGAAAATGAATGAATTTATTGTCATTTTATAATGTTTTTTAATTGAAAGAAATCTGTAAATATCGGTCAGTTTAATTATCTTTTTAATGAAGAATTTTTCTCCAATACAACATTAAGATTTGTTTTAATAAAGACATCATATTATTTATTGCCATTTTGAAAAAATACTGTTATAAAATATCTCTGTAAATATGTCAATTATCTTTACCGTGGCTGCATTCAATAATACGCAATAAAAATATTTCTAGGATTATTTACATTTTAAAAAGCAAAATAATTCAAAATTCTGACAATGTTATGAAGAAAAAACTATTTACTGTATTTTTATTTGCTTTTGCAAAATAACTGTATATATGTCCATTATTTTCATCATGGATGCATTAAATAATAAATAAATGAAAAATACAATTTTGTTTCTTTTAAATATTTGAACAAAAATCACAAATATTATGTGATATTATAATAAGTATTTTCTTATGCTTCATTATGCTTTAAAAAGACATACAAACTATTGGGAACATCCCAATATGCAGAACCTGACAATATTAATGCACCTTAACACAATTTCTGATATCATAATGATAAAAAAAATAATTTTCACTTCCTAATTCTACACAGTTTATTGTGAAATGGGCTGCAGTTCAGAGATTCAGAGAGATCATTGAAACAAAGCTTTCGCATATGCAATTTCTGTGCAAGTGACTTTAGCAAAATGCCTGATCTGTGCATCAAAACAGCTTATATATGCTATATCTACAGTCTGTCGGTCACAGAGATTCAAGATCAAAAGCTCTTAAAATCATTTAAACGTTAAAAAAATATTACCAAAATGGGAAAAAATCTATATAAGTAGTATTTTTTTTGTGTTCTGATAACTTTAACAACATATATAAATATTTGTATTCAATTTTAATCAAACCATACATTTTTGCTCGTGTCTTTGCACGGTTCATTTATTTAGCATAATTCATACTTGCCCAGGCAAGTGTTTTACATGGTTTTTCTTAAAACAAACCATGAGTGGAATCCAAAACAAACGCAGCATTTTGAGGATCAGTACAGAAGAGAGGCAGAAACTTTGCTAAAATAATATTTAAAAGCCCACGAGGGCTGTTCTTTAAATAATGTGAGCATTTTGTCCCTTTATGACAACATGCTATTATATAAAATAGTTTATGCTGTTATACATAATATTACGTCTTTATTTATTAATTTTTTATTTAAGTACTTGCACTATATGCTAACAATTAAAAAGAAATAAATTTGATGGAAATTGCTGATTGATTGTAAAAGATCATTTTTTTAAATATCTGATGTGTAAAATACATTTAAAATAATTAAAAATACAATATATTTGTTTATTTTTAGCAGGTTGTTGACTGAATTAATCAAAGTTGTATTTTCACACATTTACATATTTATCAAAACATTTTAGAAATATATATAATGATTTTTTTATTAGCCATTTTTTAATTTAGACAAAAGACATTATTTTTAATTTAGACATTTTGCAGAATAAAAATGGGTATTTAGAGATGATACTGATTGGTTATGTTATTCTGAATTACAATTTTATCATTTTGTAACAATTTAGAATTTAGAATACACACACATACAGTACAACATAACTGGAAAGAATACATTGATATATTTTTTTTACTTAACTTATAATATGATGACAAAATATTGCCATTTAAAAATCAAAACAGAAAGTCGCTTGTTTTTTTGCATATAATAATTCTGACTGAATTCTGAATATTAAAAAAAAGTCAACTATAAGAGAGACTCAGCGCAATTTGCTGAAAATGACAACAAATTACGAATTACATAGATTCGACAAACTGAAAAAAAAAAACATTTTTAGGCTATATAAAAGCAAATACAAATACTAAAACGTAAGTATACAGAGCATAAGTAATAAAAGATATACATGTATATAAACATTTTCTATATATGAATAAATATGACTTCATATAAAAAAATAAACATATATAAAAACTGTATGGAAACATTACTTCATAGAAGGCAACTAGAATATAAATATATCATAAAAGTATAGCCTATTATTTTTATTAAATAAAATAATATAATATATAATATTATATTATAATAAATGTTTATGTAAATTACACATATGTTCTATATATGAATAAACATTACATAAAAATAAACACAGTCTATAAAAGCTATACAGATATATTACTTCATATATAAAAAGCAATACGAATATAAATATATTATAAGCGTATAGCCCATTCTTTTTATTAAATGAAATAAACATAATATATAATATTATATTATAATAAATAAATGTTATGTAAATTAAACATTTTCTATATATGAAAACATTACTTTATATAAAAACAGTCTATAAAAGCTATACAGATATATTACTTCATATATAAATAAAAAGCAATGCGAATTAAATATATTATAAATGTATTATGAATGTAAAAATACAATTTTTTTATTAAATATACATACATTTAAACACAAACGTTTATGTAAATTGACGTGATGAGACATGAGCAGGACAAAAGCAGTTGGGACAGATGCTCATTCACTTCAATGTCAAAAAACAAACAAACTCATCAATCACACAAACCAAGCGTTCACTAAAAAGCCAGCTGCTCTGGTTAGTACTATAGTAAAATAACCCAAAACCAGATAACCCAAGCCCATCAATAGCCTTTCTACAGGCTATCTAAACCACATCTGAAGCTCATGGACCAATGATGCTGACCTGTAGACCATATTTCATATGGTAAATCGTATTTTAATTTCAAACAGGGTTTTATTTACACAACGACTGGTCCAAACACGAGATAACATAAATAAATGACGAGTTCGTGCTGAATGAATGAAATTATTACTCACAGTGGGATGCTAGGTTGAGGTAAATCCTGGTGAACAAAAAAAGCCTCCAGTTGACGATAAACACATAAAAGGAAGATATATGAGGTAAATGTCGAATTTAGTGCGGTATAAAGACGGGTTTTCCCGTTTTACTACACGCTGAAAATCACAGCGCGAGCCGTTTAATTGTGCGTGTTTGCATCAGTGATACGAGCTGAGTGATGTAACGGGGTACTAGCCGATGCTGAGCGCTGATTGGCCAGCGAGTAGGCGGGCGCTTGCACTGACTGCTGTTTGATTGTTGGATCAGAGCTTGACGGGACAAATTGTCACGCTGATTGGTCAGACAGACGGTCGAAGGTTTCATTTACACTGATATACTTGCAGCTTGAAAAGTACCTGAGCAAGAAAAAAAGGTGTTAATGTTAAAGAAGTGTGCATAAGTGTATTATAATTAAATTGTATACATATTATGAGTATTTAAAATATAATCTATAGATAGATTACAAATAAAGATATATCATGTAGTCATAAAATAGTACCTTTATGATAACAGCTGTCTCCTCCCACTATATATA
>CAIGQW010031024.1:754461-765602 GCA_903798125.1 Danio choprae
ATTTTTATTACACACAAGTAAAATATATAAAACGCATAAAAGTAAATCAACGTAAACACAATAATCCACAAATAACGTATAAACGCGTTTATAAAATTGTTCTAAAACTATAAAAAAATGTTACTAAATAACATTTAAATAAATTATTTATTAACAAAACACTTAAAATACAAATATAAATATTTTATAATAACTAAGTTAATGAATTTATAAATGGCCTATACTCTACGTAAATAAGCATCTTATAAATATGTAAAAATCTAATTATGCATATGCATTATAAATGATTTAACAGCATATGTAAATATTATACATTTATTATACAAGTTTTATACATTTATTAATAATAATTTACTAAACATTATAGGCAACATATAAATAAAAGATCAAATATACTTTTTAAAATAATTACGTAGCCTAATAAATATGTATTTTTCGAGATTTTATCGCAGACTCGCGTGGACAAAAGTAAACTGTGTCGTATATATAAGGTGTTTGGAAGCGTCTCTTTCGGTTAGTCGTCAGACCCGCTGAAGGATGAAGAGGAGGAATCACAGCGCGCGCACGCGAACACGAGCACGTGCACGAGCCTCCTCCATAAACTGACGTACATCGCTTTATATAACAGACAATTCAGGGTTTCAGAAGAGCTAAAATAATTCAACAAAACCCCCTCGTGTGTTGCTACATTGTTTTGGTAACTTCACGCTAAAATGATTATGTAAATTAAACTTTTTCGATGGACCATTACTGATTTGAGCAAGTAAAGCAAAATCTATTTGAAACAATAAACAGCTAAAATCACCCTAAAATACTACAAAAACTTTACAAATAAACAAATAAGTCAATCAATAAATAAATAAAAAAGAATACAAATTCTCATTACAGTTTTGCAGTTTTTTAATAATCATTACAATTTATTTACTATTATTAGAAAAACATTAGAATTTTTCTAGCATCAAACGTAATGGTCCTAAATATTTGAGTTTAAAATATTACCCAGACACATTTATCATTACAATACATTTATAAGAACTCATAACATGATCTATAATAAACTAAATTTAGTATTTATAATATTTAAAATACACAAATATCATGAAAATAATATAAAATGAAATGAAATAATATAAAATAAAATAATAATAACAATATAACATACCATTAGTATATATAATAGTGTATATAATAGTATATTATCAGTATCTATCTACAAATAGATACAGACCAGGCAACAGTTTTAAACACAAAATCAAGCACTTCTAGCATCTTCCTTCAATAATGAATGGATTTAGGACAAACTGAACCAAATAAATGGAGATGAAGAATCTTGTGTGGGTGAACATCCTCTAATATCTACACCCACGTTTCCATCAGATGAACTGCATGAACCATCTCAAACCTGAAGCACTACATTTATGGCTTATGTAGTGATTCCGATCCAGAGAGTCAAGCGTTAGCTGAAGAGATCGCAGGTTAATGAAAGGGTTCAGGTTCCTGTTTCTCCTGGATCTCTGAAAAGAGTCGCCCTTTCCTCCTTTTTACAGCGTGCGTTTCCATGGAAATCTAGAGGCATGAGCTAAACGCCTGAAACATCAGATCTCGCTTTAATTACAGCCGCTTGTCTGGGATGCTCATGAATGAATGCCGCAGGTATACAGCCAGGTTCCTAAAAACTACATTTGTCTTTTTTTCTGCTCGTTTTATCGTTTAAAGTCATTTTACACTGTAAAAAACTGAATGACAAAAAGTCAAGACAACAAATGTTTTTTTTTTACGTTTCTTTACCCTATTTAATAAATTATTTGTGTTTCAACTACATTTTTTAAAGTTATACAAAGTTAAATTTGATATTTTTACTCTGATTGATGTTGAGAGATGACTAGAAAAGTTAATTTGATTCAACTCAAATTAAGACTGCAAAATCTTTTTTACAGTATAGCAAACGTCGCTAATGAAGGAAATAATGTCACTTTTAACTGAATGTATTTTTCTCTGGCCAAGATCTGACATTTAAATAATTTATCCTACACTAATAACTGCTATAAACCGGTGCATTTTCATGGAAATTCGTAACTTTTTGATTTAGTGGCTACTTATAATGTTTTAATCTGTCCAGTCTTCCATTTTAGTATGGTTTGCTGATGAAAATCAGCAGGCGAGAAGTACCCAGATGACCTACTACTTCCGGAGAGATTCTGAAGTGCTCATCCGATGGACGCTACGCTGTTATGATGCTATAATAAGTTGCAGTTCTTCTCGTCTAACAGCAGGGCGTCGCTCTAGATTTGCGATTAACTCTTCGTCTTTCTGTTTCAGTTGTTTTCATAGCTTGTTTTCAAAGTCAGTGTAACTATTCGTAATATTAATGTAGTTTTATCACTGTGTCAGTTTTTTTAAACAAACAACGCTAATAATATACATAATTATTAGATATTCGATTTTCCTCCCTTTGTTTTCAAATCTACATTTTTATTATGATCATAAATGACTTAATTTATTAATAAATTACGACCATTTTAAGTGTATTTGCTCTTTTTTCGATAATAATCAATATAATAGAATATGAAAAAATGCAGTTCTTAGTCTACCAACAGGGCGGCGATGCAAAAACCATTTGACCATTGATCATTAAATGAATTCATTTAAAGCTTAAGACGCATTTACCAAATTACAAAAGTGCTAAAAACATAGCATGCTGCATAGTCAGTAAATATAAATTATGCAAACATTGAGTTTTTTCACACATAATCCTATATTATGACATATATATATACACACACTATATTACTTGTATATCTATAAATATGATTCATTTCCTTAAGCACAATTTACTCATGTACTTTTTCACTTATTTTAGTAAAATTTCACTTAACAAAAGTCGCAAACAAAGTAGAAAAACATCTGCGCGAGACTTTTCTAATGGATTTATTTATATTCCAAAACAGACATCTTGAAAACAGTCATTAAATATCACATGACCTGATCATTAAAGCAATTGATTTTACACTTGCGCTCGTTTATGAAATTACAAAATTGTGACAAACTGTTCTCCGTAGTTTTGATGAGGTGATAATGCAAATTATGCATTTTTCTTTGCATTCTTATTTTATATAGTCTTATTATATTTTGTTGTAAGAGTGTATATAATAAGTTGTAGTTCCTGTAGTCTACCAGTAGTTGTGATTAACTCTGTTCGTCTTCCTGTTTGAGTCGTTTTCGCAGGTGATCACCGATCGCAGCTAAAGGGTTGGTCTTGAAGGTGGGATTTTTCAAGGCTTCACTGAAGAAAGACACTTCCGTTTCACTGGAACCAGAACAAAATAAAGTGTATAATAACATGACTATTTCAATAATATTGAACATTTTGATGAATTAAAAACTAAAATATTTTCATAATGTTTTTTAAACTCAAAAATTGCGTTATATATATTTTTTATTACACATTCTTCGGAAAAATAATGACACAAACGTTTCAGCTCAACGCCTTCCTCAGTGGGCGCATTTTCTCCTTCCACCCTTTTTTTAATTATTTCTATCATACAAAGTATTTCAAAACTTTTAATAATATTTAATTTAAACTATTTAAACCATATAAAATTCACAAATATGAATTTATATACAGTTTTCAGTAATTTACTTGGAGCAATTGATTTTTGAGTTATGTTAAGCTGCTTTGACCGCTATAGAAATAAAGATGAATTGAATTAATTAATTCACTCATTTTCTTTTCGGCTTAATCCCTTTATTAATCTGGGGTCGCCACAGCGGAATGAACCGCCAACTTATTCAGAATATGTTCTACGCAGCGAATGCCCTTCCAGCTGCAACCCATCACTGGGAAACATCCATACACACTTATTCACACTCATTCACTACGGACAATTTAGCTTACCCAATGCACCTATAGCGCATGTCTTTGGAATTGTGGGGGAAACCGGAGCACCCGGAGGAAACCCACGCCAACACAGGGAGAACATGCAAACTCCACACAGAAATGCCAACTGACCCAGCCAGGGCTCGAACCAGCGACCTTCTTGCTGTAAGGCGATTGTGCTACCCACTGCGCTATGCTGCCCTGAATTGAATTTATTTTTTAAATTATGGTAACATGCTTAACTAACATGAAAATAATAAAAACAAAAAAAATTAAATAAAACAAATAAAATGAAGTGTTAATACCTTAATATCTTTCCACAAAGAGTTGTTGCCACAATTGTGATCATGTAATCATGATTAAACCTCTTGGAAAATAAACGCAGCATAAAAATAATAATTTATAATATGCAATATATTCAAAAATGTTTTTACCACAGTATTTTTTTAATAAAAATAATTAATGGAATTATTCAGAAAATTTATTAAATAATTAATTATTTTAAAAAATAAATGCGTTTAATATACATGACAATACTGCAAAAATAAATAGTTTGGTATCCTTAAAATATGCTTAAATCATTTTTTTCCCTTTGTTTTTTTGTTTTTTTTTTGGTGTAAAACATGACCTGTAAACGTTCTTTTACATGTTTTAATTTCTTATTAACAACCATTTTCTTTAATAAAACTTTTTTTTCCCATTCAAATAAACTCATTCTCCACTTACAGATGTTTTCGTTTCTGTGCCGGTTTCATCCTGGCGAAGTCTGTGGTTTCTGCTTTCTTCTTAACCAAACTGAGACGAGAAAACAAGAACAAACATTGGTGTCACACACAGATCTATTTATATTTAGCATCATTAACTCACAAACAAATAAGCCTGTCTGCCAAAGTGAGATGTTTGAAGCCATGGAGGGCGAAGGCTTTTCCTCACACGAGTATTTATTTGACTTACTGACGTGAAACAAAGCAGGACTTCAAATCGTACATCAAATGACTAACAGAAAAAAAAACACACAGAAAAACACAGCAGCTTCAGATCAAAAGCAGAGGCACGGGTGTTAAAAACATTTGAGGTTCGACTAAAAACAGACGTTTCATTTCTTAGGAAAGACACTTATAGCCTGTGTTTGTCATATAAAATGTGCTTTTTCAACAATATCATCTGTTTACAGTGGATTGCTAAAGATAAAAAGACTGAAATGTTTTGTTGCTAGTTGAGGTTTAGCTTACATTTTAACATGTTTTAAAAAAAAACATGTATATAAACTTTAGCAATCACAACACACTTGACCAATGTAATATCAAGACTTGCAAGTATATATTTACATTTTAACTAAAAATAATTTCTAGCTTCAATTCTTGCATTAATTATCCAAGTTTAAACATGTAATAAAATATAAAAAATAAATCAATTTAAAAATGTGAAAAGCTATAAAAATGTGTGCAAATTGTTAGAACTTTAAAAAGCATGACTGAGGACTGTTGTAGCTGTGAAATAACTTATATTATTCAGCGTAGTGATATGGAAAGCAGTCAAAACCTGCCTGGAACTACTTTAGCTGTGCGTTTACATGAAAATAACTGTGAACTTTAGAATAAGCACATCAGCCAATCAGAATCAAGCATTGAACATTTTTCTAAATTGTCCACTATGGTTTCGGACAAACTAGAAATCGTTGCTTCCTCAAATAGTGCACTATTCCAGAGTATAGAGGAGTTATTTCAGAAACAGACTTAGTTTGATGACTGTGAATTGAGTGTGGAATCATGGGAGTTGTAGTCTTCAATACACTCTACAAGACTGATATCATGTTTCTGGGAGTAAGCAGAGCTGTTTTATCATACTACATATATTTTAGGGTTCTGTTACAATGCTGCTATTGAAACACACAACATACATAAGTGTCTTTGGTGTTAGCATGGTGACACACTGTCCGTGTCACTAGTTGAAATGTCTTATTTCTCTAGATTTAAACGTTCTTTGAAACATCTGGCATACTATAACTACATAAGTCATCATAATATATAACGCAATTCTGTTGGTTTGACAAAAATCTTACATATTGTGCCTTTAATTGGTCTGAATCCCATTAGCACAAAGCAGGTGTTGAGTGAAATCTGCTTTTTGTAATGTGTTGTTTAGCAGTGATTCACATATGCTAATTAATGGAAACACACATGTGAGGGATGCTGAGTGTGTGTGTGTGTGTGTGTGTGTGTGTGTGTGTGTGTGTGTGTGTGTGTGTGTGTGTAGACTCACGCTGTGTTTCTGCTCCTCTTTCTCTGTCTCTGCGCTGACGGCAGGAGCTGTTGCAGTTCAGGAAGAGCATCTGCCAGAGGCCTCATATCGCCCACCACCGGTGTGGCTCTCCTGCGCACTGCAGCCGCCTGCTGCTCACGAGCCTGCTTTATCACACTGATCTCTACACACATACGCACACATTAGATGACTGGTTACCAGGTGAAACGCGGGAAAAGAATAAAACTGCATAGAAAAAAAATCCTAACCCGAAAAAACCCCTGAAACAACCCACTTAAAAATTCCATAACAAAAGTGCCTTGACAAACTTTGTCAAACCCTGACTTTTAATAGCTATGTTCTCATCCACCAATTTTTTTGCACATTTTGGATATGTACATAAAAAAATTAAAATGGCAAGATGTGCATAAATTTGAAAATGCGCAAAAAACAAAACAAATGTATGCACATAACTAGTTTGGTCAGAGGAGAATTGGTCATGCCCAACTGAGCCTGGTTTCTCTCAACGTTTTTTCCTTCACCGTCAATTGGTGAAGTTTGTTCCTCGCCACTGGCTTGCTTGGTTTGGGACTTGTGGAGCTGTGCATCGATGGATTTGCTCTTCGGTGTTTGAATTTCAGCAGTAAAAATTAAAGCACACTAAACTGAACTTCAACTCTGAAAACTGGACTGACACAGTTTCAATTTACTAGAACTTCTATGTTAAGCTGCTTTGACACAATCTACATTGTAAAAACGCTATAGAAATAAACTTGAATTGAATTGAATAACTGAGTAGAATAAACTTTTTGTGTAATAACAAAAAATGCACAAACTATGATGGAAACACTTTTACCAAACAAATTCCAGTATGCGCATTAAAAAAGGCATGTGATTTTGTTATAAAAATGTGTGTGAATGGACAAACCAGCAGGCTGACCACATTGTAAAACATCTGAAATGTTGTTTTGGTCATTCTTAAACGCCTTAACCATTTCAGTATTGGCTAATAAACATAGCTAATGTCTGTGATAGATCTTTTAAAATTCCATGACATTGCAGCGCAGGGTGGAGTCTGTCCTGTATGATTCATGAATTCCCACTTCTGCTGTTCAAATGAAAAATCACATGACGAAAACTGCTGGAATGCCCACAAACTTGTAAACAAATAGGTCGTTGTCATTTTGGGAAGAGATCTGCCTTCCAGATTAAGTTGGAAATGACTTCAGATGACCAGCGCAATCTGACACAGATTGTGTAACACGCAAGCGTTTCATTCTTATGGTAGTAATAGTTTGTTATAGATTTTCAATGTCTGGGTTAGATCTTTTAAAACTCCACAATATTCCAGAAATTCCAAGACCTTTGTGAACCCTGTAAATCGAATGTGTATCACTATGAAATATTATAAAACACACAAGACATGTCACTCATAGTTTTGAATCGGGGAAAAGTGTAACGACAAATATGGTTGCTATACCGTCTTCAAGTAAAGGAGCCCATCATTAATCTCTAAAGATGAACGACTCTACGAGGGAGGGGCTCGGTCCAGAGGTGTGATTTTACAACAATTTCGAATCTCAGAAACTTGCTTCACAGACATGAAAAAACATATCCACATAAAGCTTCTACAAAGTCTCTACATTTAAACGAACCAAATAAACTTGGAAATACATGTTCTCTGGTTTTGTAATCTGTAAGAAACGAATGTGGGGTGGAGTCTGTCCAGTCTAATTCATGAGTTCTCACCTCTGCCGTTTAAATGCAAATCACATGATGGAAATCAACGTTCACAAACTTGTAAACAAAGTTGGTTGCTGTCCTTTTGGGAAGAGATTTGCCTTCCAGACTAAGTTGGAAATTACTTTAGACTACCATCGCGATCTGACGTGGATTTTCAGATATTGTGTAACACGCAAGTTTTTGATTCTCATGGTAGTTGTTGTTTGATTGACAGGATGCAATTTTTAAAAACAGCAATAATTGAGGTTGATGTCATGATCTTGTTCCCTTCAAGTGACTTACATTAGAAAAAAAAAATTAAAGAGACAGTTGTTAAATTTTATTTATGCTTCAAATATGAAATCTAATTGTAAGCTTACAAAACAGTTTTGGAGAATATGATGTCTCCCCATTCAAAGAGGCGTATAAAAGAGGGCCGCCAAGTGAAATGATCTGCCTTAAAGGGACTTTGTCACTATATTGGACCAGTCAAACAGTGCTTCCTGGACATAGTGATGAAAACACAATGGAACTCAACCATTACACTCAAGATATAGTGACGTGAAAATTCAAGAGGACGTTTTCACGCTGAAACAGCTACATTACAAACAGAAAGAAACTGAATGGATTTAATAAGATTCTTAAAAGCCTCAGTTCATTCCAGCAGACCTTCAGTATTTGCATTATGACCTCCTGTCCAGATTGCAGACAGAAAATAACTACTGATCGAACTACTGATGTCAAACAACCATTGAAAAACCAAAGCAAGACAGAACACAGGACACCAGCTGCTTCAGTCCAAATAAAACTTGTAGGGAAGGAAAAAAAAAATGCTGACATCTCTAACAAACACAACAGAAAAGTCATTTTTCTTTCCCTCTCTTGTTTTTGGACTGCTATTATGACTATTTCACCACTACATGACTATATAGAGTCATAGTCAAAATTATGGCCACCCTTGGTAAATAATATGTGCAAAAATAAATCTGACTTGTTTATCCTTTTAAGCTTTCATTCAAAAAAATAAAACCTAACATTTCCTAATAAAACTATTGAAAATGTGTGTGTGGGTGCAGGGGGCGTTCTTCTCCAACACAAAAATCACCAAAATGATTTATATATTTATAAATTATTTATATAAGAGCTAAAATGTTTATAAATTAAATATATGAAGTAGATTTTATTTGACACCAGGGTGAGTCCAACAATGGCTCTCTGTTTCACAGGAGTATAAATATGAAACAAAAAGGAAGTTTTCATCTTCACTATGCTAGAAGTCTTCAAATAGGCCATGGTCGGATCTCCCAAAACCACAATGATCCACACGAATTGGAGAAATACATTTCACAATTTCAAAATCATTTCTCAATGTAGAAAACCTCACCCATTTCAACTGTTTTATTCCAATGAAAGTTTACTTTTTAAAATCATTTTCTGAATGAAAAACAAAAAGGATAAACACAAATGTACACAGCTTTCTTTGCTCATATTTATCAAGTTTGGCAATAATTTTGACCAACACAGTGTTGATCTCATATTGAGATTTCCTCCCCATTTTCAATAGTTCATTTCAATAAAAGTTTACAATTTTGTAAAATTCTCTGAACAAAAGTTAAAAAAGATAAATAATACACATTTTTCACAGCCTTTTTTGTTTGTATTGTAATTTTTTTTCAAAACTGGAGAACATTAATATTAATATGAAATTTCCCCCAATTTCCATTTGTTTGATTTCAATGAAAGTTTATATTTTTGCAAATTTATTAAACAAAAAATAATAATAAGAAGCAATTAGAATTTATTTTCACAGGCCTTGTTGTTCATATTTACCAAAGGTAATAACTTGCCAATAACTTTATCCAATGTGAATCGAAGAAGAACGTTCATTTCATAAAGAGTTCTCAGGCATTTCCATATTTCATTTCGATGACATATTAGATTTAGTTTTTTTTTTTACTAAAATTTAAAAACTAAAACTAAATTTCCCCACCTTCTTTGTTCGTATCGTAGATTTGTTGGTGTACAACCCCCCCCCCGTATGAGTGTGAATGGGTGTGTATGGATGTTTCCCAGAGATGGGTTGCCGCTGGAAGGGCATCCGCTGCGTAAAACATATGCTGGATAAGTTGGAGGTTCATTCCGCTGTGGCGACCCCAGATTAATAAAGGGACTAAGCCGAAAAGAAAATGAATGAATGAATGAACTTACTATAAATTACTAAGTATATTTTCATGTGGGTGTCTGACAACTGAAAATAGATCTGGTAGCAGATATCATAGCCTCTGTTACTTTTTACCTTGCACTTTTTTGTTAAGATTTATTATTATTTATTTTGGATATGCATTTTCACATTCTGATTCCAATGCCTAATTATTAAAATGACTATAATTAACTGAAATATTCTTAAGAATAAAATATGTGTTCTTTGAAAGCGTGTAAGTTGCATCGTGATGATAGTATATTGTCATTTTGGCATAATACAAAGAGTGGCATAAAATGGTCTTAAAATGACAATAATATCATTTATCGCAATATATTTTGGTGCAATATATCGTACAACAAAAAATGGATATCGTAACAGGGCTAACCATGACTGTATATATGTATAAGTGTTACTGCAGGCCAACCTTGAGTGTCTTTGAAACCCTCAACATCTTTTTAATTTCCTGACAATCCTCGGGCTTGGGTTTCGTCTGGAGCCGAGAGCCCCATTAGATCCTAATTATAATCACGCTGGACGAGTTTGTGTTACGCGGTGCATCGATCGGCCACGGCGAATAGAGGCTTCAGATCGGAGGTGTGGCAGTAATGATCCGACGCTGAAGTTCCCATCAGCCCCTGAGATTTATATGAGCACTAACAGATCGGGTTCGCTTAACATTTGAGGATATAAACGCTTTTCTTGATGGACAAAATGAGGAAAATGTGGAAATATACTCACTGTTGAGCCATCGTTCTCTTCGCTCCTTCATTTTTTCTTTCTTCGATTGTTGCTTCTTTTCTACTGTGCCTGGGGAAAAAGTTATTTTTCCTTTACTGATCACTTTCTTTCAATAACAAAAGCTGATTCTATGTGTTTAAGCCACTAAAACAGGTTGTATAAACATAATTCTCAAAAGGAGACAAAAAAAACAACAAAATCATCATTTGAATTTTTATAATAAATACAAAATTAAGGCATTAAATAGCACATGAAAAAAGGCATGAAAAAGATTAATGTAATGAATTATGTAAATAAATGGTATGAATCACGTAAAACAAACAAAACCACACACACACACACACACACACACACACACAC
>CAIGQW010031024.1:776242-794565 GCA_903798125.1 Danio choprae
ACAAACTTTTATTTTGGATGCGATTATTTTTTGCCCAGCACTAATTATATATTTATACGTGTAGTATTAAAAATGCATATTTACAAGCAAATTTGAGTAAATAAAAAAAGGCATTTACGTTAAACAAAAATATAACATATATTGGATAAATCATACTTATGTTTAGTTGTTTTTAAAACTTATTTAAAAGCACACACCTTTGAGTTCTCCTCGTTTGTTTACAATCACGTTTGATGGTTCTTCATCAACCTTCAGCGTTTGTACTAAAGACTCAGGGGAGATTTTAGTTCCAGCAAAAACTGCAGAGGGAAAATTGATCGCCTACATGAAAAAAAGGAAAAAGAAAAGCACATGAAGCGGAACAATCGTCTTATAAGGAGAAGCTCATGCATACATTACAGAACACGTCACTATGTAACGACAGTGGATTTAAAACAAACATGCCATCACCTTTGTGTTATTGTTATTGCTGCTGTCAGATGTGCTGCTTTTGGGCTGTTTTGCGTCTGTTTTTGTCAGCTGAAAGGACTGGATCTGTATCTTCTCCAGTGTGGGTCTATTTTCGGGCGCATTTTCTAGCTTCACTGCGCCATGATGGAGCTTCTGCCGAATCCGTTTGATTTTCCCAACCATTTTGTTTTACTACGTATGTTTTGTTGATATCCTTAAGATTACACACAGTACAAACATTCAGAAAACGTCCCGCACGTGTTAAAAGTGACAAATTTGTTTGGTGTTACATCTAACATTGTCCGGGTGAAAGTGAAACGGAAGATGAGTTCCCTCAAAAGTTCTCCTCAGGTCGGCTAAACTGCAAAATGTCCAGGTAAGAGTTTTCCAACCAACATCAAACTTAAATAAACCCACAATAAATGACACATTTTGTAACATTAAGCGCGTAACTGATGACAAAAGTAAGTAGATATACAACTTTGATCGAATGTGATAAAGCGGTCTTTCGAAATGTCAGTTTTAACTTATGACCTGCTTTAAATATCAAAAACACTATAGCAATTTACATTAAATAAAATATAATGTTATTTGTTAGATTTTACAATCAAATTTCGTTTAAAGGGTTTTCTACACAATGACACATTTATTAGATGTTGTAATAAATACCGTAGTGAACTTAAGTTTTTACTACAGTAAACTGGTGTAACTATAGTAGTTAGTGGTAGAAAACTAAGGTATTTGGAAATGTGTTTATATTATTATAATTAGTGTGTTATCAGAGCAACTATAGAATTACCACAACAGATAAATTGCAAGTACTTTAACATAGTATGGCTCAAAAACACTAGTATTTTCACATATGGGCTTAAAATATGTAGAAATTACTAAAACCATGGTAAAGTTTCACAAAGAATAGCCAAAATCCCAGAAAAACAGAACAAATCAGACACCCATTTAAACTAGTAATGTAATCAGTTTTAGTTAGTACTTTCTCATTGGCATAAACCTAATCAGTGTGCCAAATGACATCGGAAGTCCTTTCAAAATTATCTTTATTTATTAATGAATATGGCAAATGCTTAAACAAATACATACATTATATATACACAAGCAAAACAGACAGAGTTACTTAGCAATGTTACAAAAAAGTATAGATCCGGCTCAGCTTAGAAGTACAAAAATATAACACTATTGGTCCAGCAGCATACATTTGATTTAACAAATGACTCGACATGATTCAGTATATTCTAATACATGCTATGTGAATGGTGATAGTCATAAGTGTACGTATTTTGAAAGGCATACAGTGGTGTACTGTATCCAGGTAGGTGGAGGTGGGATCAGACACGGTCGTTTTCACTGCCCTCCTTCTGTCTCTCCTTGTAACCGAGTCTGGCCCCTGAGGTGCTTTGGGGTCAAAGTAAGATTGTAATTGAGCCCTTGTGCCCATTATCTCTGTGCTTTATTCCAAAGGAGCAGTTAACACACACACCACTGTAAGTACTGCTGAAATAGAGTTGTATGGCTTAAAAACCATTGCTATTTTTACTAAAATACTTAAAGTAACACTCTACTTTTTTGGAAATAGGTTAATTTTACAAGTCCCTTAGAGTTAAACAGGTGAGATTTACAATTTTAGAATCTAATCAGCTGATATTTGAGTCTGGCAAGAACACTTTTAGCTTAGCTTAGCATAAATCATTGAATTCAATTAGACCAATAGCGTCTTGCTCAAAAATGCCTAAAGGATTTCAAAACGTTTCAGTAGTTACATTGTGTACTAAGACCAACATAAAATGAAAAGCTGCTATTTTCTAAACCAATATGTCCAGGAACTATGCTCTCATTCTGGTGTGAAATAATAATTGAATTTTGTTGCTGTACCATGGTTGTAGCAGGCACAACAATATTATTATTATTGCGCTGGAATGAGAGCATAGTTCCTAGCCATATCAGCCTAGAAAATAGCAATTTTTAATTTTCCATTGGTCTTTAAAATTATCTCTTCTTTTAGCGAGATGCTAACGGTCTAATCCGATTCAATAGTTTGTGCTAAGCTAAGCTAAAAGTGCTCCCAGCAGACCTGGAGATTGAAAAAAAAATTATTTAACTCAACTATATAGGTCTAGATGAGTTGGAGTGTTCCAAGCAAGATTTAAAGATTCACCGTATATCTTAAAAATATATGAATGACATTTCAAATATCTGGATAATATTTAATTCTAATATTAAGTAAATTAATGCACGTTTTAGTTTTAAAACCCAAACCTAATTAGGCTTTGTTATCTTTATGTAAAGTATAACTTTCTATACTAGACATGCATCTTATTAAATGTGCACTTAGATATAATATCTACGATCACACAAATCTTAAGCAAAATAGCTAAAAAATTATTTGGCGTACAGATTAATAAATATATAGCAACACAACTTTACCTTATCTTTATATATATACACTGTATTTATT
The DNA here is from genome assembly GCA_903798125.1 of Danio choprae. Lineage (NCBI taxonomy): Eukaryota > Metazoa > Chordata > Actinopteri > Cypriniformes > Danionidae > Danio > Danio choprae. The sequence continues at coordinate 779,163 of CAIGQW010031024.1, forward strand.
AAGACTTTAGCAAATTCTGCAAACAAGTGTTGACTGGGAAGACTTGAAATTGTTGCATTTTTGGTTTCTTTTTTGCATGTGTCAAATTCAGCATTCAGGTTAAGTTTGTAATCCGTATATGAACAAACAGTGAGGAAGGAGGTATGCTGGTGCCATCCTTAGACAGGAGATGAATGTGACGATATCCTGTGAAGAAGATTTAAATGTGCCTAGGATTAACAGGGAGGATAAATTTTTGATGCATTTGGTGGAATGGAGACGTACCTGGTTGAATACAGGTGAAAGGGAGAGTGAACTGTCCTACAAAGTCGTTCTTTGAGGTTTTATCATAGTCTTCCACAACAAAACGCACCAATGCCAATTCAGGAGCGTGAATGGAAAATTGAAGGGTGTCGTACCATACCGGGTTAAAACCTGCAGTGACAAGTAGATGTGAAATACAAGTACATGTGAAATTTCAAGAAATAACAGTACATGCCATGCTAATTTTTTGCTATCTTAAATTATATTGTTCATTCATTCATTTTCATTTCAGCTTAGTCCCTTTATTAATCTGGGGTCGCCACAGCGGAATGAACCGCCAACTTATCCAGCATTTGTTTTACGCAGCGGATGCCCTTCCATCTGCAACCCATCTCTGGGAAACATCCATACACACCCATTCACACTCACACACTACGGACAATTTAGCCTACCCAATTCACCTATACCGCATGTCTTTGGACTTGTGGGGGACACCGGAGCACCCGGAGGAAACCCACGCCAACACAGGGAGAACATGCAAACTCCACACAGAAACGCCAACTGACCCAGCCGAGGCTCAAACCAGCGACCTTCTTGCTGTGAGGCGAACGTGCTACCCACTGCGCCACTGTGAGGCCCTAAATTATATTGTTTTAAACCTAAATCTAAGAATAAACAAAAAATTATGAGATTTCTCTGCTCCTATACGTTTTAACTGACCATTGTTGTCAATGTATCTGGTTTCCTGCTTGGCCTGGTCCAGTGGTACGCCATGAATTTCCACCCGAACGAAGGGGTCAATGATTGAGCCCTCTTTGATGTTTACTTTGGGAAGCTGTTGGCCGCTGATTACCTGAGAGGACAACAGTTTTAGCACAAACATATTTTATCTAAAGCTAGCACATGCACAGTACAAATTTGTACCTGTATAGACAGGCTAAGTGGCTTGTAATCTTCTCGATTTTGAGGGTTTTCTGGGTCAAAACTCTTTTCAAAGTTGCTCATGAACGCTGGTTTCAATACGTAGCCACAACGTCCATTTTGACTGAATAAGCCATCATTTAGGTCCATCTCAACCCCTGCTGTCTGAAAGTTTAGAGCAACTGGGAAGAGAAGAGGAAGCTGCATTTAGCGTTGAATAACTTTTTACCACCATTTTAATTAGTAGTAAAAGATACTACATATACAATTTTTGCTCAAAAAGTTTCAATTTTTATAAAATAAAAAAGCAGGATAATTTGGCAGCAGACTAGAATATACTATGTTTTTATAGTAGTGTGCATGGGTTTATACACTAACTAGCAATGCTCATTAAATGCTAACATTTATAAATCAAGAGATCCTAGTCTAAAGTTCATTGCACACACTTTTCATCCAAAATTTTTGCACATTAAAAAATAATTACGACCACATGTTGTGTCAATCACATTTACGCACTGTGCGCGAAACGTTTGTTCATCAAAATAATCCTGATCAGGTCCACATCCAGATGCATATTTTCTTTTGTTTGCATCTGTAGAAAGCATTTTGAGAGATGTTTTACAGCCAAAACATCACAGCCATCGTACAAGCGAAAGCCAAAATCCAAAATGCTGTCACACAGATCACTATATGAAAAACAAAGTGCGTAATAAAAAAAAAATGTTGTGCGGATGGTTTAAAACCACTACTTTATGCTGGTGTCAGTGCCTACAATGCACCTTTCCCATGCTGCAGTTTGGTGTGTGTGCCCATACCTTCATACCAAATTAATTTATTTTTGTAGCATACAATTAAAAAAACCCTAGCCTAACCATATTGAATGGCAAAAAAATAGCACATCACCTGGTTAAGCTCAGCATAGCTGGTTAAAGCAGGCTAGTAAAACTTATACCTAGTTATGCTATGCTCATCAATATTCTGATATTCCATGAAAGTCTTCAAGAAATTTATCTTAACCCCTTATCATTCCAACGTTCTGCCCACAATACACTGAGCAATTTCAGGAATCCAGGAACGGGGTTAATGATTATAGCTAAACCAGAATCTCATGGATAATTAAAACCCAATTTAAACATTGTTTTACTATGTAAGGTAGGCTCACCAATTTGGCACCCTGCATTCCACAAGTCCTGTGGGTTGAAGTTGGAAGAGTCGGTTCTCAAACCACTAGGGTAAACCCGACTCAACTGACGGGCATTATGGAGAACGAACTCCGCTCCTGTAGCACACAGACAAACACAGTAAGACAATACAATTCCCTAAAAAAATAATTGATGAGCTGTTATAAGCTGTCAGACTCATGTTTCCTTTACCTGCCTCCCTTATGTGCTTCCGGGCCTTAGACTCCGTGAAGGAGGAGATCTCGTAAAACTTGGAGTGATTTCGTGAATGTTTAAAGCTGCTAAAGTGGACACTCTTGCAGTAAACCACACAGTCGGACAGCTCTTTAGACAGTCGCTGTTTGGATTTCTAGACAGTACAAAAACAGTCATTTACAGGTTGGAAAAACAATTAAGCCCCAAAGTGGTTTGCTTGTTTTTTCACTGGCCAGGCTGGTCTGTTTTGATCAATTCAAAGGGTTTGCAAACACTTTAAATAGGCTTAGGTGTTTGAGGCAAATTAGCTAATCCAGCTAACACCAACTTAAGCCATTTAAGACTAGCAAACCACTTTTGTAGCTAGGTTTTTAATGACTAAGTGACTAAGGTTTTACTTCAGGCATTTAGTTCTACTACCCAAACCATTGAACCCAGCACTACTTAGACAATGTCATGACAGACAACCCTTGGATAATGAGGCCAGGTATCAACCTGGCTTCATCTTACACTACCATCTGTTGAGTTTGTCGTTGCCAACCTGCTGTGCCAACTAAACATGATATTCAACATGCCTAGGGAGGTGTAGCCTTAGATCTGGGCTGGTAACCAAACTTTGTATGTTTAAAGTCAGCAAGGGTTAATACTTTAACATTGTACCCTTGAGCAAGATCCAGAGAGACTATACTTGAAGTAAAGGTACTTGGAATAAATGTGCCAACTTGAGAACTACTTAGTAATTAGCTTAAACTGATTATCTGACAAGGGAGAGATCAACGCTAAACATTGCAAAGCTAAACATAGTATGCCAAATTTTTCCACTTGTTGAGTCTAGAAGATGACTAAATCTTGAATTGAAGAAACCAAGAGGGGTGATCCCTGACTGCAGCTAACCAGAGTTCAAAGAATCAAGTGTCACCTGGAAACTGCAGTGCCAGCAAGTGCACATGGCCACCTATCAGATGGCAGAAGACCATGGCGTTTCTGTCTTATCGATCTCTGACTTTCTCTCTTGCATGTTCTTGTTTGTCTACATCCTTCCCCAAATTGCTCGTTTTACTCACCCACTTTCCTTTAGCTTATTCCCTTCTTTATCATTGATCACCAGAGCAGATTGAACCACCAATTACTCTGGCAAATATTTCACCAGCAGATGCCCTTCCTGCCACAACCCATTGTTTAGAAAAACACACACTCTCTCCCATTCAAACACACACAAACTATGGCGAATTTACTATATTCAATTCACCTATATGCATGGCTTTGGACTGTGAGGGAAACAGAATTGGGATTGGGAAGAGAGGGCATATTACTCATGTGCTAATTAAACTACACTAGTTACCCATACAATACAAAATTTATTACAAGGTGTTGCATGTTTTTAAAGCTCTTCAAAGCCTAGCACTGGAGTATATTGTTGACATGATTCGTCATTGTAAACCCAGTTGATCTCTTTGTTTTAATGATCAGTTGCTCCTTGTGCTATCGTCAACACAAGACAACCTGGTTAGGTAAGTCTTTTTTTCAAGTGAAGTTGTAACAAAGTAACACTCCTGCCCTGAAGTGAAAGTTTCCATGGATGATCAAACCAAACAAGTTTGTTCAGCAAGGGTACGCGAGTAGATCTGAATCTTGTGGTTAAAGTCATTGCAGACTGAAACTCTTGCTCAAGGAAACTGCACCGTAGATCTTTGATGAAGACCTGATAGACTCCCAGTGATACAAAACCTCCAGTCAATATTTTACAATCTACTGGTGCATTAAGCAACCAAAGTAATTGTACTCTTGATATGGCCAATTATTTGCAACATTATTTCCATGTTGTCTACTGGCACATTTAGTTTAACTGCTCGGTTGTAAACTTTATTTCTTAAACTGAATTGAAATTATCGCTGTACCTTGCTTCTGTGTCGTATGCTGTTGTTGCGATGATTTTCATCATCAATTTCAGTGGCCTCCTCTTCGTCGCTCACCTCTCCCATCAAAGGGTCATCCACTACTCCATTCATGCCATCCTCTAATCCACCTATCTTCTTTCCTTTCAACAGAATCTTCCCTTTCAGATCCTACACACACACAGACACACACAAATATGTAGATGATATACTTTGATCAGCAACTATTAGAATACTTGTACAGCAGCATATATATATATATAATAGTAATCTCTCTTGAAGGATCAATGGACAAGTTCTGTCACATGGGTGAGATCAAATAATCTCTTCTGTACACACCTTTTTAAATGAAAAAATGAAAGAGAGAGGACTGCTTTGATGAAATGGAAGAAGGCTTTGTGTCGTTATGTCGTATGGAACTGCCATGACAGAATAGAAAGATAAATGTTGATGATTGATAGCCTGGTGAGTGTGTACTGGAATTACCATGTAAACTAACAAATCAGACAATTACAGAGACATTTATAATTTATGCGGCTTTTTGATGACAGAATGCATGTCGTAGACATCACTCGATGACTGATCGTAAAGCAACGTGTAGTCAAAATTGTATCTAGACAAAATCATATAATTTGACTCGGTTACTGTCATAACAAACAACAAACATTGCATAACCTGAACAGGGATTTAGTCAGTAAGATTTCCTTGGTCAATTAGCTTAACCAGGATGATGTGGTGTTTAGTTAAGTTTTGCTCAATAATGGCTATGCTAGTGTTATATCTGTGATATGCCGCTTCTGGTAAGGCCCTGCTAAAATGGCAATGGTCAATTCTTAACTAGCTTAACTAGTCATCAATCAACAAGTTAACTAGGAAGATCAGAAAAGCTAACCTTAAGCTGGTCTTTTCAGCAGGGTCTTCTGCATTTATGGGGAGGGAATAATATTGTTAGCTTTAATAATTCATCCTGGCTGGGTGACACGAATATAGATCGTATGGCTGCCACACTAGGTAAAGTACCAGAGAAAGTGAATGTATCCTACAAAGGTCACAGCACTCTGAACTCTAATACACTTGCTTGTGGGGTGGAAACTTCAAGATCTTTGCTGTCATGATGAATGGCTAACATTAGACATGCAATGCTCATTTAGTAGTTTAGTTGAGTGTACTTGCTTCGTGGAAGTACTTGTTTAACTGACCGTGTGCATCTATGCTTTCTGGCTCACCTCAGGGGACGGGAGGCCGATGGGAATCTTTCCATCTAAAGTGCTTTTCAGCAGCTTGTCTCCCAGGATCTGGGTGAGGTGTTGGGCCATGATTTTCTGCTGCTCTACACTGCAGTGGTTCTCAATGGACAGGATGACAGGGTACTCTGATGCCTGTGGAGGGGAGAGAGTGTGTATGTGTGTGTGTGAATAAGTGATGGAGTGAAATGGTACACTCGACACAGAGCAGCGACTAACGCACTGCCAGGCAGGGGTCGACTGCCCAAGATCACGTTACACACAAACAGAAGGGCACAGTGCCATGGCTTAGAGTGAACCTGACCCCAGTCTGTCACACCAAAATTCATGCTTGTACAGTATTTTAACCCATTTTAAAAAGATCAAAGTTGGAGAAAGTAGCCAAGAGGTTTAAAAAAAAAAGATTTACAGGGTTCCCACTCAAAGCCAAATCTCAAATTCCCTGACTGTCATTGACTAAAAAGAAAATATATCTTTAATTGCGTGTTATCACATCACATCTGTTTAGGTCATGATGCTAAAGCATGAAACAAAGCTGTCCTGGAGGTTAGATTGAATTGTTACATTTAATTGTTACATATATGCTATACTTAAAAAATATATAACACAGTAAAAATATGGAAATTCAAATTTTGAATCAATAACAGAAATTCCTGACATTCCATGACCTGGACAAAAAAAAATCCCTGACTTTCAATGTCTGGAATAGACCTTTTAAAATCCCATGACATTCCAGAAATGTCATGACCCGTGGGAACCCTTGTTTTAATATAATACCACATTTACCCTTACCATAGGTACAGTGATGGGATCAAATGCCAAGATTATAATACAATAGTATTCTAATATATACTATTATACTAAAATTCATGTACCATGGTACTTCCAAAAACAAATATTTCACCACCACTTTTTTTGTCAGGAAGTTGGAACTCATAGTTCTGATAGAATAAATAAAATCCAATAGTTGTGACATACTTTAAAAGAATAGTTGCCCAGCACAGTGACAACGTCCTTGAAGAAGATCTTGGAGGTGAATGTGTGCCCATGGTAGACAATTGGCTCTCCATTTGGTCCATCCCAACAGTCCACTTCTACACATCGACAGCCCCGTTTCAGTGCTCTAAACACAAATTCACATTTATGAATGTAGAGAAGAATTTGTTTTTGTGAAAGGTAAAGTCCTGTACTAAGAAGGAAAAGCATGCATGTTAGGAAATGCCTACTTGATACAGATTAATGAAAAAGTGTACCGTATATAGCCTTCCACACTGCTAAGTCCTCTGATTTGGTCCTCCAGTAGGTATGTGTTATGAGAAGATGATATGAAATAATGGCAGAGAGGCTGAGACATGTCTTGGTAGAGTTCGAGCATTGCAGGGTTGAAGATGGAGCCCTCTGATGAGCTCAGGTACATCAGGAAACCATCAAACGTCATTGCTTGTAACATTTTTGCTACAGGAATGTAGGGAAACTGAATTAATACATTTGTAGATGACCAAGATGTCAAAAAGACATTGTTTGTTGGCACGACATTGCATTTTTAGTGTCACACATTACTAAAATGAATACAATTAGTATTGGGATCATTTAAAACACAGGTGTCAAATCAAGTTCCTGGAGGGCCATAGCTCTGCACAGTTTAGTTCCAACCCGGCTTCAGCACATTTACCTATAGTCCTATAGTGTGACTGTCTCAACCATAATTCAATAAATTACAACTTATACAAATTAAAAAGGAAATAGTAAAATCATTACTAAATACCTCAGGTCTACAGTAAGTGGCTATTTTAGTAAATGGCAATCTTTTTTTCAGTTCATATATTTCTAAAAACATAAGAACTTCCTACATTTTGTCAGTAAAAACCATGTCCTTTGGTGTGATTTACAAAAAAAAAAAAAAAGCATTTTAACTGGCTCAACTACTCACGTTTAGAAGTACCAATATTGAGTTTGGGCAGTTTAATGTTTGTTTTGGGACTTGATCCCAAACTACAATGGCAAAGTGGAAAGTAAAATCAAAGCTCTGAAGACACACAAGCAAGTTTGTTAGCTATGCTTCATCAAAATAAATTACCCGTGTCAGAAGGCTCGAAGCGTTCAATGAGGTTAAGTGCATATTGTTGAACTCCATCCTCATGTAACTGTTCCTCCCGCAAAAAATCTTTCAGATCTTTGAGTGTTAGCTTCTGTCCATCGGCCGAATATTCCTGAAACACTCGCAGGATGTCCTCACGCTGAGTCAGCATCTTATAAAACAACACAAACTCATCATCTTCAAGTGTCCCTGACTGAGACCTGTCCGCCATCTGCAGAACAAGAAAAGGTACAAAATCAAACAACTAGCTGGAAACGGATTGCCAAATAATGACATAAGTGTGTCAAGTGTCAAAATGGTCACTGAGGCTGGAACGAGCTACAAAGAGGTACAGCAGTGCAACCGTAGCATTGCCATAAATGTGCAGTTACCGTGAAGAGACGGAGAGCGTGGTGCTCGTTCATGTCCACGTTCATCATCTTCAACAGATCTCTGACCTCCTTAAAGTTCATCCGTCCGTCTCTGTTTTTGTCTGCCTTTTTGAACCAATCACAGATCCATCTGGAAAAGACGTTTAAGGGAAAACCCTGACATTTTTTATCTTCCATTAACAGATCTGATTTTAAATGAGGTAAATGCTTAAACAAATGGCTTGGACTTCAATTCAGGTAATGTATAGTTAAAGTCTGTGTGAAATCAAAAGTTTTTTTTAGATGTTAGAATCAGTATGTTAAGTCTTAAGGATATCTACAAGCTAGTGTGCTTCAAAAACAAAGACAAAATTCAAACCAATCAAATGCTCTCTAATATCTGACATGCCCCGCCTATTTCAATACGCTATGTTATTGGCATTTTTCCTGGCCTGTGTTCATGTTTCAACTGAAATCACATCACACCTCAAACAAAAATGCACATTTCAAATCACCTCCCAGAACCTTTAGGGAATAGGGTTAAAAATCTTGTTTTTACAGAATAACCTTCAACTTGCACAAATCATATTAGATATTAGAGAATGTTATGGATATCAGATGTGATACTGTCTTAATGTATTTAAGTGTCTTTAATGCCCTTTAGCCTGTGCGAAACCTTTTGTGTGTGTGTAAGATGGACAGAGGGTGGAATGATAGACAAGCAGATAAAGAGTGACAGTAAAGGATACTGGTCCAGTTTCTCTCTCTGCCCCATGCTCTCTAGGTTATCGATGAGTTTGCGTATCCCTTTTATCCATGATTGCGCCTCCTGTGTGGATTCGGCCACTAGGTCCAAGTTGCCTCGTCGTCCACGAAACACAAGGGTGAAGCACCGGTCAGGAGGAAACTCGTCTGCGATGCTGAGTAGAACCTCTGATTGGTGCCCTTCTCGCACAGCCTCCACATCACCCACAGAAACTAAACACACATACAAAATCATTTACCAAACGACCTATGAATTGGGGCAAACCCTGAGAGTTGGAGTCAAGACCCAGACCCACATTTATGTTGTCTCAAAAGACGTTGGTCCAAGACTCCAACTTTGACTTCCTCCCAAACACAAAACTAAACAGTCTCTTTATATGCATACTTATACAGTACATCATATTAGGCTTAAAGAGTTCCATCGTCCCCCATAGACCTCACCGGTCCCAAGATGTTCATAGTCAAGAAAAGGAAACAATAAAATTGTCAGTCCTTGTGACGTCTGTGGTTCAACTGTAATCAAACAAAGCTCCAAGAACACTTTTGTGCTCCAAAAAACTGACAACAACTTTGTATGCCTTTGCCTTCTATTCATTTAATCAAGTTTTGCATTACTAGAGGCAACACAACATTGATATTAGAATCAATGGCACAATATGCAAGCATTATACTGCCCGTAGTAAATGTGGACCATAACCTATTGGTGCACAAAAGTGTTCTTGGAGCTTCCTATGATTACAGTTGAACTACTGTTGTCGCATGGACTGTTCGAACAATGTTTCTGGTTCCTTTTCTGAACTTTGAAACAACAGGACCAATGCCGTAATATGAGGCAGCTCATTTCATCTAAAGGAAGGAATTTCATCTAAAATATCTTGTCTTCCAAAGATGTGTTTTTTTTTGGGTCAGACTTTTCTTTTTAAAATTTAAAGCATAACTTCGAATAAGAGTTGATTTTAGGACCAGAGAAGACCTTCTATACAGTATGAAATTCAGGTTGCAATTTTGTTTTAACCCTAAAATAAACAAGCGAAATAAGTTCTAAATATGGATCACTGCAAACGTCCATGCAGATGTCGCAGAGTTGAACTGATCCGGGGACGTCAATCCAGCCTCTCTTGATCTCAAAGGCTCTGTGCTGGTTGTGGAAATTGACCATTATATTGTCCAAATTCAGAAATGTGGTTCAACGGGTGTACTGGTGTGGTTCAAGAGCCGCAAAAAAAAAGAATTGAAATCTACAGGAAAATGGTCCTCCAGGAAGAGGATATGATCCTTTGGGATTGTTCTTGTAATACAGTACACTGAAAACACTGTAAATCACTGTAAAACAATTAGAGATTATGGATCTTAGCTCTACTTACAGGTGGAGTGGGCATTCCCTGCTTTCTTGCTCTGGTACCAGATGGTCATGCAGTCTTCTTGTAGCCGGAAGTAACGCTGCTTTTTCCATGTGCGAGACTTGATTTTTCTCATCACTGTGCCAACAATCATGGACTTCAGGTCATCATCAGCCTGGATACCTGAGGAGCGAGTCCAGGAGATGAAAAGGGCGGGAAGAGGTCAGATGACAGGTAATGCACATGGCCCAGGTTCCCATCATGTAAACGCAACATCACAAGACAATAAATCCTTGTTTGTATAGATCAGAATGAGATGGGATTTGGCATAGATTTTGTAATGATTCCAAGTGATGATTTCCTTGTGATGTGGTGTTCAATAGGGTTGTACCTTATTAGTTGAGAAACTTGAATGGATATTTAGTGTTGTCTTTCATATTTACAGGCAAAACTAAGGTAATATTTAGCCATTTGATCAAGCTTTCCTAGTAGGGACTTCAGACAACTGTAGATTTGTCAGGTTTTATGACTGTAGAGACAAATAGAGCCTAGATCTATCAAACCCAATGGACAAAGATACTGTAATTATTTTATATAAGGCCCAAGTTATACTTGCAGTGTGGCAACATGTACATCATAGAGTCAGTAGAGACTAAAAAAACTACATAAAATCTCACCATAGTTTAAATGAAACTTACGTAGGCTCCTTTCAGCAGAAGCCATCTGTCGTTCTGTCATTTTTTAGGTATCTCCTGTTTTTAAATACAGAGGAAAAAATGAAATAGAGTCACATTGACAGAAGTGTGTTTTCATCAAGTTTAGTATAGAATAATATTGTATAAGTATATACACTGTATTGGTAAAATGATTGATTTTACTTTTATGCAAAAAAGCAAAAACATTAGAATATTAAGTAAAGAGGGCAGCACGGTGGCGCAATCGCCTCACAGCAAGAAGGTCAGTGGTTCGAGCCCCGGCTGGGTCAGTTGGCATTTCTGTGTGGAGTTTGCATGTTCTCCCCGTGTTCACGTGGGTTTCCTCCGGGTGCTCTGGTTTCCCTCACAAGTCCAAAGACATGCGCTATAGGTGAATTGGGTAAGCTAAATCGTCCGTAGTGTATGTGTGTGAATGAGTGTGTATGGATGTTTCCCAGTGATGGGTTGCAGCTGGAAGGGCATCCGCTGCGTAAAGCATATGCTGGATAAGTTGCCGATTCATTCCGCTGTGGTGACCACAGATTAATAAAGGGACTAAGCCGAAAAGAAAATGAATGAATGAATATTAAGTAAAGATCATGTTCCATGAAGATATTTTGTAAAAACAATAAGACAATTTATCCTAATATCTTTAAAAACGAAAGTATTAGACCAAAATATTGTCCTATCATAACAAAAGTCTGTTCATCAATGGAAAGCGTATTAATTCAGCTTTCATACGATGCATAAATCTCAATTTTGGAAAATTGACACTTATGAATGGCTTTCAATAATAGATGTAACCAACCATCAACCGGACATTTAAATATAAAGATCACATAAAACATTTAGAATACTTGAATTTTAAAACATTAATAAATGCAATTCTACAAAACTAAACTGTCTGTTCGTCGTTGGTATGAACCAACACATGCACATTCTTAAACAGCTCTTTTCAGATGGTATAAACGGCTATTGTTAGAAAAAAGCCCCTGGATGACTGACTTTAATACAGGGATCAACACTAGAGCTGTTGACTCTTCAATGACTGTGCGGATCTGTTCTTTGTGAAAGCATCTCACACTTGCCCTCAAATACCGCACAGTCATGCAAAATCAGACAAACGACACACAAAGAGAAAATCTGCAGAATCTTTAATGAAAAACTTTATAATTAAAGTGAGTTCATGTGTATAAATGCTAATTTAATAACAATAGTTGAGCACCAGTTCGCCATGTGCGCATTTAAAGATGTGTTGTAACACCCAGTAATACAGTTGCCATGGAGATTCAGGTTTCACATGAGTCAACTGTCAGTCATTTAAACATGGTGGACAAAATGTTCACACAATGCTTCAACAAACACATGCCGAACTGAAAAAAATATTCTCAATTCATTGGTTTCCATAGTTAATTTGTTTATAGGTGTTATTATACTTAACAATTAAAACTTTTAAATGACCAGTATAATTTATGAAAAGACAACAAGTGTCAACAATAGAAGCATGATCACTGTATTAACAGATAATTGATTAAAACTCTTAGTGATTTGAACTGCATAGTTACTTTTACGTATATAAACAAGCAACCGGTATAAAGTGAAACCCTTACAGAAACATTCAAATATTAATCCATTATATCAAAGGTCCACTTACCTTGTGTGGGCTCATAGTCGTATCTTTATTTGGTCTTTGAAGAAGAACTCAACTTAAGAGAAGCCGGTGTAATGTGGCCTCCACTGCAACAGAGCCGCACTGACTGTCCACATCTCGCCACAGCAGACCATACCACAACACACCTCCCCAATGACGCACAAAAACACACACCCACAGATCCACAACAACACCCACCACTCGACTGTTCCCCTCAAACTGCACTTTCTCCTCTATATCTTTGGTAGTTTAAACTATTCTGGTCCTTCCTTTCCTTCAGGCTGCTTTGCCTTGCATCTCCGTGTCCCTGTATGCGTTCAAAATGAGGGTATATCAGTTTTGAGGTGGAAACACTATCCTGCTTATGACGTAATTGGAGTGTTGTATTCCTGCGGTCTGACAACCATAAGAATTCTCAGCACAAAATAATTGCATAGATTGGAAATGTAACACTATAAATGGACTGTATGTATAAATGTTACTACATTATTTATGTGTTGTCTTGAATAAAGTTTAGAATTTAAAAAAACTTTTGTAACTGTTTGAAGTCTACAAGCCTACACAAAATTTAATCGATCAATTTGGGGGCTCGTCCGGGATATTGCCGAATGTGTAGATAGGAATTGTAACACTTTAAATTGTAATATGTATGCATTTTTTATGTATTATTCATCTCTAGTCCTAAATATACTTGATAGGTCAGGATTGATAACCGATAGCATTCATAATCTAAAATCATCCGGGATATTTCAAAGAAACATGGGACCAAAGAAAACGCTATCTTTAATATCATTTTTAAAAATGACTTCAAATTAATGATAGTATCTTTGATGTCACCAATAAGTGTATATAACATTGTATTCAACAATCTGGGGGCTCGTCCGGTATATTTCCAAATGTGAAGATAGCAAATGTAACACTTTAAACGGGAATATACAGTATATAGGGGCGGCACGGTGGCTCAGGGGTTAGCACTGTCGCCTCACAGCAAGAAGGTCGCTGGTTTGGAGTCCCGGCTGGGCCAGTTGGCATTTCTGTGTGGAGTTTGCATGTTCTCCCCACATTCGTCTGGGTTTCCTCCAGGTGCTCAGGTTTCCCCCTGTTCAAAGACGTGCTATAGCTGAATTGGATAAGCAAAATTGGCTGTAGTGTATGAATGTGCGTGAATACGAGAGTGTATGGGGGTTTCCCAGTACTGGGTCATGGGTGGAAGGGCATCTGCTGCGTAAAACAGATGCTGGAATTGTTGGCGGTTCATTCCGCTGTGGTGACCCCTGATAATTAAGGGACTAAGCTGAAGGAAAATGAATGAATGAGTATACAGAATATATATAAATGTTGATGTATTATCCATATCTAGTGTCAAATATACTTGATAGGTCAGAGTTGACAACTGATAGCATTTTCAAGATCGCCAACAATTCTAATTTGGGGACTCGTCCGGGATATTAAAAAAACAAGACCGAAATATTGCTATATTTTATTTCATTTAAAAAATGGATTGGACTTGTAATTGAAGGTTTGACTCCCAGTTCCGGCAAGATGGGGAGCGTGAATGAACCTAATCCCTAATTGCTCCCCAGGCACTGGATGTATGGGTTAAAAACAGAGGACCAATTTCGAGTGTGGGTAAAACCATACTTAACAAGTCTCACTTCACTATAATACTGAACTGAATAAAAACTTGCCAAAAGAACAACGACAGCAGTTTGTATAAGACAGCTTGTATAAGATTCCCACAGTATAATAACCTTGGGTAAAAATATCATGCTTTTTTTGTTATGTTTATTTATCTTCCTTTTCTGTGGATATAAATAAGCCACTGACTGTTCAGGTCTATATTTGGTCTTTAAGCTGCTGAATCATGGGCTGATCAGTAGCTTCTCATGTAGATGCTTCATTGCTGCTGGAGATTCTGTTGTCCTTAAAAAAATGTCTCTGACAACAAAACAACAACAACGTACATATACATTGAAAAGATATTACAGAATTTTTTTAAACCGTGACTTTTCCAAACCGCGGTAAACCTTGAAACCAGTTTTCGTCCCATTCCTGTTCCCAAGTACAAATCACTAAATATGAGCAAAGTAGCATTAGCAAGCACTAACGGAAACTCAAGCTCAATGGTTAACTCATTACTTTATCAAAACGATGAAGGCTTAATTTCACTTTATACACAAACGATCGAACTGACCGAAGGTTTATGAAATATTCAAATCGTTCATGGCATGTTGACAGCCATATATGGGACAGTGGCGCCCGCTTCCAGTCTGGCTCTGAACTGCGCATGTCAGGCCGTTTAATGTGTGTTTGTAGAGCACAACTCCAGAGCCTATTGTCCACGCTTAGCCTCTCTCACTGGGGCCCTTCAGAGGAGCCCCCAGATCATTGGATCAGGTTACTAAAACAGTCATTCAACATTTAGCATCTCCGCTAAACGGTGTTTGAGTGTTCAAAAGAGGACGACAATCTAAAATAAAGCTAATTAGGCTAATTTCAAACATCTTGAGATTAAAATAAATGTCATGTCTACAGCGTTTAAGCATGGTTTGTTCCTATTGAGGGTCTCGCCAGTCGGTTTCGGTTGTACCTGGCTTCATCTCCCATTAGGAATTCTTCTCCTCGTGTTTCTGTTCATGAATAAAACACAGACGAGCTCAATGTCTGAGGTCAACTTACACAAACAGCGCAGGCGTCTTTAAAAGGGGGTCCCTGCTGGCCCGCTATATCATCTAGCCAAAACACACAGTCACACCCGCGGACGAATGCGCGCGCACATACACTCGCGCACGCACGGCCGAACACTTTCCATTGCAATGAAACTC
>CAIGQW010031024.1:809565-828073 GCA_903798125.1 Danio choprae
GGGAGAACATGCAAACTCCACACAGAAACACCAACTGACCCAGCCGAGGCTCGAACCAGCGATCAGCGACCTTCTTGCTGTGAGGCGAACGTGCTACCCACTGCGCCACTGTGAGGCCTATATATATACAATAATAGACAAAATTAATTAATTGTCCACCTTAGTATATTTGAGCTGCTGCTTCTAAAACATGCATTAAACTTTCCCATGTTTTTTTATATACATTTTTTTAAAGTATTTTGACCACATGCAGACCCCATAAGTGACTATTTTCTGTTTTTGTGAACTCTACCCTCCTCACTCTTGCATAACACCAGTGTCACTTTAACAAGAGGGTGTACCAGATCCGCGTCCCATCCAAAAACACAGAAGAGCTAAATCTGTGCTCCTCTTTCAGCTCTTTGGCCTATTTCTGGATCAGTCATTAACAGAAGTCCCAGCCTGGTCATGATGCAACTGTCTGGGTGCTTTTTCAAGAGTCATTTATTAAACCGTCTGCTTTATCAAATGACAATTTTATTTGTTACTACAGTACATACAGAAAGCCAAATCCCTGTCTATGATAGTCTATGATATTAAGGGATAATTTACTCAAAAATGTAAACGATCACCAGTTGCTCACCATACACGTTTCAAACCTTTACATTTTTTTTCTTCTGAAAAACACAAAAGAAGATAATTTGAAGAATGCTGAAAACTTGTAACCATTGACATCAATGGTTTTCAGCTTTCTTCGAAATGTCTTCTTTAGTGTTCAACAGAAGAAAGAAACTCATAAAGGATTGGAATAATTGAGGATGAGTAAATAATGAGTACATTTTCCTTTTGGGGTGAACTATCCCTTTAAGCTTCAATCTTTAACCATTCATAAACCAACATTATTCAGAAGCCAGATTAAAAACTTTCTCAACCAATGTTTGACACAGCTCCTCTTCAAAAGCGTTTATCTGTGAAGACAGGGGAATCATTGCCAAATGACCTGAATCCAGTCCAACAGACGGGTTAATTATTCAAAACACATGTTTGCCGCACGCTTTATAAGTTCAACTTTAGGGAGGAAGGGTTGTCAGTATTGAAGTGTGTGTGAGGAAAGTTCTTGCAGTCATGGCTAAACTGGTGGAGTGTGTGCCTAATTTCTCAGAGGGGCGTAACAAGGAGGTAAGATTAACGGTGATGTATATTTGCACAACTAACAAAACTGATTGGCCATTATTATACATGACAACAGTGTTTTGAGGAAATATACAGGTAAAAAAAAAATCTAGATTTTGATATCATTATTGTCACTGTGTAAACAGCAAATAACATTATTTTGTGAAAAGTTGACTTCTTGCGTATTAAAGGGATAGTTCACCCAAAAATGGACAATTTACACACACTCAAGTGGGGTTTTTCCCAACATTTTATGGATTCTTTCTTCTGTTGAACACAAAATAAGATATTCTGAAGAATGTTGGAAAAAACACACATTGATAAAACAATACTATGAAAGTCAGTGATTGTTTTCTCCAATATTCTTCAAAATGTCTTCCAAAAGCGTGAGAAGATGATGACAGAATTTTCCTTTTTGGGTGAACTGTCTCTTTGAATATTCAGCCTTCAGGACCTCACGACCATAAGAGGTGCTAACTTGCAAATGCTCATGCAAACAGAAAAACAATAGCAAATTGAGAACACATTTTCATCAGTTTGACAACACATACAAATACAGAAACGTTTTGCAAACAGTGCAGATCACAACAGAAATGTGTCTGGGGACCCCAAAAAGTGACGAACACGGCTGCTTCCTGTTTAGATTCAGCGGTGTAATCTGAGAGGTCAGATTTTGGTTTATTTGAACATCCGGATCGTATCATTGCTTGTTGTTTGTATATTTTTAGCTCTAATGAATCTGATGAATTGCCTAATTGATGTTAAATTAAATGCTACATTAATGCTAAGAGTTAGCAAGATTTACTCTCAGAACTAAAACATACAAACAACAAAAAAGGTATAATTAGGATAAACAAAATATCTCCATTGGGTGAACAGTGGGTGAAGGGAAGGGATTGAACAATCAAAGGTAAACAAAGGATAGGAAGGAAACGAGCTTTCCCGCACTTTCACTCCATGCGGTGTGGAGGCAAATGTCTGACAGTGTGTTTATACACAGTGTTTGTATTGTCCTTATGTGGAGGCATCAAAGTGTCTGAGGTATCTTAAACCTTACAACAGGTTATTTTTAGTGAATAAATGACTTTTCAAACTCAGATGTACTACGTTAAAATTGTTAAGGAAGTTAAGATTGTACTTTTTTTCTTCATTATCGAGATGTACATGGTGCATGATTTTGTCCTTTGGGAACTGATTGGATTGTTGGAAGATGGCCGTTACAAACAAAATAGAGGAAGATTTAAATACCCGTTTGCACTAAGTTGTGGGGAATTACTGCCCACAGGAATCACCATCAGCACCTTCTGGTTTTCAGTTGCCCAATGATTACAAGAAGGAGGAGCGAAATTTTACAGACGCTGGATCCAAATAAATTTAAGCCACAGAAATAAGGCTAAAATGAGACACACTCATGATAGCCCCGCCCTAAAGGACTGATATCCCCCCCCCTAAAAGACTGATATCCCCATCCCAAATGACAGGTAGTCCCAGCCCAAAGGACTGATAGCCCCGCCCTAAATGACTGATATCCCCACCCCAAATGAATGATAGCCCCGCCCCAAAAGGACTGATAGTCCCGCTCCAAAGGACTGATATGATAGCCCACCCTAAATGACTGATATCCCTGCCCTAATTGACTGATAGCCCTGCCCCAAAGGACTGATAGCCCCACCCTAAATGACTGATAGCTCCACCCTAAAGGTATTCCATGTGACCAGAAGTGAAGAAAAGTCGTTTCAAGGGGGAGGGAAGGTTATGGTGTTTGATTAAAGATTATGATTAAAGATTATTTTTTCAAAATAATGAAATGCACAAAAGGGACTAAGCTGAAGGAAAATGAATGAATGAATAAATGAATGAATGAAGTGTACAGATTTATAATATACATATACATTATATATGTTTATAATATACATATAAAAATAAGAACAGTACATTTTGATTTCTCACCGACGTTAAATCAATGCTCTCAATCTAACCAATTTTTAGATTCTTCTCAAATGTCGTGTTCTATTTGATCATACAACAGGCACCGATGTAACCTACTGTACTTTTAAATCTTGTTCATATGTATTAAATCCAGGTTATTGACGCCATAGCTAATGCCATCTCTGCCACTGAAGGCTGCAGTTTACTGGACGTCGATCCGGGATCTTCAACCAACAGGACTGTGTACACTTTTGTGGGCTCTCCCACGACTGTAATCAAGGGGGCTCTGAATGCGGCCTGTGTCGCTTTTAAACTCATAGACATGACCAAACACTCAGGTACAAACTGAGGAGACAGTAGCGTGTTAAAATATTATAATCCAAATGAGTTTGGTTTGTTGAAAAAAGTTATTTTGTTGAACAGGTGAACACCCTCGGACAGGTGCAATGGATGTGTGTCCCTTCATACCGGTGCAGAACGTCACCATGGAGGAGTGTGTACAGTGTGCCAATGAATTTGGCCAGAGATTGGCAGACATGCTGCATGTGCCAGGTGAGTTTGTATAAGGAAATCCCATTAAGGAGTTCTTAAGAAAGTGAATTCACCCTGGAATGAAAATGAATCTGCTAATTACTCTCCATGAAGTGGTTACACTACCTTTATGAGTTTCATAACAAAAGAAGATATTTTGAAGAATGTTCAGAACTAACAGTCATTGATATCCATATAAGCAAAAAAGGTCATACGGAATTCAACTCAGTGGCTACCAGTTTCCAACATTCTTTTGAAATATCTTCTTTTGCATTCAACAAGAAAGAAACTTAAACTGGATGAAGTAAAGGACAGAATTGTAATTTTTGAGTGAACTATCCCTTTAATCCCCCTTCTTGTCTATCTTGCAGTGTATCTTTATGGAGAGGCAGCTAGAAAAGAGAGCAGAAGGTCACTTCCGTCTGTCCGTGCGGGAGAATATGAGGCATTACCAGATAAGGTAAAATCTCATGTCACGTTATTTCTGAAATTATTCTTCTTAAGCCCAGTTTAAACTTCTGCATCAAGTGCATGCGGTAGGTTCGGCGGATACACATTGGTTATAAGCGAAATCATATATACCCTATACCATTAAATAGTGCACTATATGAGGGAGCAGCCATTTGTAGTAGTGTCCGAAACCATAGTGGACATTCTGAATTGCATACAATGCATCGCAATAATGAATGTACAACCCTTATACACTCGACGGCTAGAAAACACACACAATGCACTGTGAGTTCACATGGCAAATTCATTTCTGCATCTGACCACAAGATGGCATCTACAGCATAATCCTATTTGGTGGAAGTTCATTCATTCATTCATTTTCTTTTCGGCTTAGTCCCTTAATTAATCTGGGGTCGCCACAACGGAATGAACCACCAACTTATCCAGCATATGTTTTACGCAGTGGATGCCCTTCCAGCCGCAACCCATCACTGGGAAACAACCATACACACTCATTCACACTCATGCACTACGGACAATTTAGCTTACCCAATTCACCTATAGCGCATGTCTTTGGACTTGTGGGGGAAACCGGAGCACCCGGAGGAAACCCACGCCAACACGGGGAGAACATGCAAACTTCACACAGAAACGCCAACTGACCCAGCCGAGGCTCGAACCAGCGACCTTCTTGCTGTGAGGCGATCGTGCTACCCACTGCGCCACCGTGGGGCCCTGGTGGAAGTTTCAAAATAAAATATTACTTAGTTAAAGTAACATTTGTATACATGACAGAAAACAAAATACTTAGTTTCATTACTATTAGATAGTTCGGTAAGTGTTAATAACTATCAGTGTCTAAACAAGAAGTTGAAAATCGAATCCATCTGAGGGAGATCCATCTTTATCAATCCTCAAAGCACAATAAAACGGCATTTCCTTCAGTGCTTGAATTCACTCTCTTGTTTTTATGAACTCCTTTAAGTGAACTATATTAGTGGACTTATGTAGTGTATAGGGGCGATTTCAGATAGAGCAATTGAGACAAAACTGAGAGCAAGGTTTGTGATTGGCCGGCTCAGTATAGAAACACCGGCAAAGGAACTTAATGTGCACACCTAACCCAACCCCTCACAGTGATGTCACTAGCTCCATTGGGTGCATTGTGTCTGACATTGCATCCCCCGGTGCCTAGACTGCATCTCCACACAGGAAGTTTGGCCAGAAGAAAAAATTATCGTGCCCAACATAGCCTGGTTTCTCTCGAGGTTTTTTTTCCTTCACTTCGTCAATTGGTGAAGTTTTTTCCTCGCCACTGTTGCCACTGGCCTGCTCGGATCGGGACTTGTGGAGCTGCGCTTCAGTGGATTTGCTCTTCAGTATTTGAACTTTCAGCAGTGAAACTTAAACCACACTGAACTGAACTGAACTAAACTGAACTAAACTCTGAAATCTGGACTTTACTAAAACATGTTAAGCTGCTTTGACACAATCTACATTGTAAAAAGCGCTATATAAATAAACTTGAATTGAATTGAATTGAATCTCTGAGATAGGCAGTCTCAGCTTGCAAATCCAAGTCTGCATCCAGATACTATTGGAGGAACTCGACACAGTGGAACATAGAAGGCTAACTGCCTACTAGTGTTTCAAAACTGTTATTGCAGAGCAACACAGACAGAATGTAGATGTATAAATGCTCACAAAGCTGTCAGCTACTTGTGGTTATTTCCCGACACAGAATTATAAATTGGGCTATAACTGAGAGCAGCTAAAAGTATTCCCACATTTTGATCAGTGCTTTTTTCAATAACCTTATTCAGAATAAACTCAGCTCATAAAATATTCTTAAAAATTGTCTTTTTTACTCCGGTTAGAATAACTTAGGACTAAGCTGTGATTTTAACAGACCTGCACTGTGAAGAAAACAACATCTTTGAATTTTGTGATTCATGTTTTTTATGTTTTTGAATTGCATTATGGGATAGGGCTGCACAATATATCGTTTTAGCGTTCATATTGCAATGTGCACATTTACAATAGTCACATGGCAGGATATGCAATGTTTAGTCGGAATTAAAGTTGACCAGGAGCTACAGACTGCATTTAATTACTGTATTTATAAGGAATTTATACCATTTGTTCTAGTCCATTTGTTTCTAGTCCAAATATCCTTATTTCAAAGTGAAAAGATGGTTTTTTTACTTACCACACATTGGACGATAATTTGACTTGTTTTAAGGAAAAACTCCTAATTTTGATTCCTCTGAAGTTGAAAACAAAACAATATTTCATTCATTCATTCATTTTCATTTCGGCTTAGTCCCTTTATTAATCTGGGGTCGCCACAGCGGAATGAACCGCCAACTTATCCAGCATATGTTTTACGCAGCGGATGCCCTTCCAGCTGCAACCCATCTCTGGGAAACATCCATACACACCCATTCACACTCATACACTACGGACAATTTAGCTTACCCAATTCACCTGTACTGCATGTCTTTGGACTTGTGGGGGAAACCGGAGCACCCGGAGGAAACCCACGCCAACACAGGGAGAACATGCAAACTCCACACAGAAACGCCAACTGGCGAGGCTCGAACCAGCGACCAGCGACCTTCTTGCTGTGAGGCAAACGTGCTACCCACTGCGCCACTGTGAGGCCCCAAAACAATATTTTTACTTGATTAAGAATTTTTTGATACATTTAAGAGACCAAGCAAAGTCAGAAAAGCATTTGTTGCATTGTGATTAATCAATGTCTGTACCTGAATACTGTTAGACTCCCCAGAAAATCATCAAATCGCTCAAACTATCTCATGAAACTGTATTCATATCACATTATTTATTGCAGAAAAATAAAATATTGCAATATCCGATTTTTCCATTATCATGCAGCCCTATTATGGGACCTTAGTCTTTCCTCCAACAACTTTTAATGTTGAAAAGTTTCAAAAAGTTGAGGTTTGAAATGATAAAATTGCCTGTGTTGGTGTTGTAAATTACAATACAAAAATGCTAATAAACTGACTCAATCTTCTTTAAATAATTTCTTATACAATATATTGTTATATATTATAATGGCGACACGGTGGCTCAGTGGTTAGCACTGTCGCCTCACAGCAAGAAGGTCAGTCCAAAGATGTTTCCCCAGTACCAGGTTGCAGCTGGAAGGGCATTCGCTGTGTAAAACATATGCTGGATAAGTTGGCGCTTCATTCCACTGTGGCGACCCGAAGGAAAATGAGTGAATGAATATATTGTTTCAAACTACTATTACTATGTCAATAAGTCACTTTGTTTAACTGCACACTTGAATTTTCAACATCAAATGTCAACAGAGCAGGGATAAATGTCCTATAATGTAATTCTAACCATAAATAAACAAAAAGAAAAAAATAATAATGTAATAACAAAAAACGGAACCTGTTAATTAATGGATATTTTTTCAATTATGAGGCCTAATTTCTGAGAAACAATACGGTTTTACAAAGAAATATGTTAACACCTTTGTCCTTTGTCCCCCAGTTGAAAAAGAGCGAATGGGCTCCTGAATTCGGCCCAGCCACCTTCGTCCCCTCTTGGGGTGCAACAGTCACCGGTGCCCGAAAGTTCCTCGTCGCCTACAACGTGAATCTGCTGAGCACAAAGGAACAGGCTCACAGAATTGCACTGGATATTAGAGAACAGGGCCGTGGTAAAGATCAAGTATGTCTTTGTCTGACGTCACTGTATTGGTTTCGGTTTTCACTGTGCGTCAAATCTAGAACTTGAGAATCAAGGCAATCTGACCTAATCATACATATCACTTCCTCACAGTTTTACCTATGTTTTGCTCCCTGATGATTCAATTAAAATGTTTTTGAATGTTCCTCGAGTATAGCCCGGGCTTCTCAAAAAAGTTCAGGGAATGGGATGGTACCTGGAAGAGTCCAATCTGGCTCAAGTGTCCACCAATATCCTGGACTTCGAGCTGACGCCAATGCACACGGTGTATGAAGAGATCTGTAGAGACGCCAAGGTGAGTCAACTTCAAATCTGAATTGGTAACGGAGTCAGACTGACCAACAGGATGACTGTTCATGTGCAGGACTTGAACCTTCCAGTGGTGGGATCTCAGATTGTTGGTCTGATCCCTCTGAAGGCCATGCTGGACTGCGCTGACTTCTACATTAAAAGAGAAAAGCTGTTTGTTGTGGAAGAGGAGCACAAAATACGACTGGTGAGTTTAAATTAAAGGGTTAGTTCATTTAAAAAGTTTAATTCCATTATTAATTACACTGTAAAAAATGCTGGGTTCCACACAACCCATATGTGTTGGGAGAAAAGGATGGAATTAAGCGAACTTATTTAACTCAATAATTGATTGAACAATTAAGCTGTCCCAAAAAAACTCTAGAATTGTGTTGTTTCAGTATATTTTATACAAGTAGTTTGAACAAACATCAAGCGTCATTTTTTGTAATGTTGTTCCAACCCCCTGAAGTCTTAGTTTCTCTTCGGAGCACAAATTAAGATATTTTAGATGAAATCAGAGAGCTCCCTCATCCTCCATTGACAATAATGGTCTTAAAAAGTTCAAAAATGCTAAAACACATCCTCAGAACAGTCCATGCGTCTTTATTGGCTCAATCAGAATATTATCAAGCTCTGAGAATACGTTTTGTGTGCACAAATTGTATATGTCACTGCACAGTGCTCATGAATGTGCGCAATATACTGACACTGAGGAGAAGAAACTGTCAAATAAAGTTGTTATTTTTGTTTTATGTGCGCATAAATGTTTTATCGTAGCTTGATAATATTTCAATTGAACCACTGAAGACATATGGTCTGTTTTTGAGGATGTTTTTTGCCATTTTTCTGGACTTCTCTGGACCATTGTTGTCTATGGAGGATGAGCTCTCATAAATATCTTAATTTGTGTAAAATCTTAAATTAGAAGCAAGTAATTAATAACAGAATTTTCATTTTTGGGTAAACTAATACTTTAACTGTCAGATATTCGACAGAGTAAGTCAAAAGTCTTATTTCATTCCTGTCCCGACACTCGGAGGATGAAAAGGGCTAAACCTAATTATGACAACCCAATATCTTTAAATTCCCCTGAGACGTTAGATGCTATGAATCGACACAGGCAACAGACGTGGCAAATAGTGGAAACAAATAAGCAAATTAAAACAAACCTTACAGAGGAAAGGAAATTAAGCTGTGCCAAATCAAAGAAAATAACAAATTAAACACACTAACTAGACCCTCCCCACCTCTCTTCAACTTCTGTTTTGTCAGGTTATCAGCAAACTAGGACTCGACTCTTTGGGGCCTTTTGATCCAAAGGAGAGAATTATAGAGTAAGTCCTAAAGCATGAAATATCTAAATGTGTACGCATGAAATATTGACGTGTCAGTGTTTTTCTGATTGATATCTAGCTGGAGCACTGTATCTAACTGGTTGACTTTGAGTTTAGGTATATGGTTCAAGCCAATCAGGACGATGGCCGGCTTGTGTGTCTGTCTCTGCAGAAGTTTGTTCACAGCGTCGGGGCTAGAACAGCGGCTCCTGGTGGAGGATCTGTTTCTGCTGCAATTGCTGCTATGGTAAATCATAAATATTATAGTTATTATTATGTATATTAAAAAAATATTAGATTTAGAATATAAAATAATCAATTATTTCTTATATATTTCTTCATTTCTTTTTCTTCATTTTATTTTTCACAATACAGTTTTCAGGTGTAAACTGGGAATAAAATGTACAGAACCAAATTGCTTTTAATAGCTTCATTTAAAGACATTTTCTGTGAAAACACTAAATAATTTTTTTGCATGTTTTTTTTTATTAATTCGAAAACAGATATAGATTGATCGGATGATATCCTGTCTTTACATATTTATTCAAATGTGTTTATTTACATATGTTTACAAAAACATAAAATATTTGATCAATTTTGTACTCTGAAAAATGTATACATTTTAAAATAATTATACTCAATAATACTCAACTTACAGTTGTTAATACACAAAAAGGTTCAAATATTCCTACATCAGATTTTACTTTAGAATAAAATATTTGATAATGATACAGTTTGAAATCTTTGTGGATTTAATGCATGCATGTGGTGTACATATCTGTCTTTATCTGTGTAATTGTAAGGGAGCAGCTCTGGGCTGTATGGTCGGTCAGATGACGTATGGAAAGAGACAGTTTGAGTCTTTGGACGTGGAGATGAGGAAACTCATCCCTCCTTTTCATGAAGCCATGAACGACTTGTTATTAAAAGTGGATGCGGATTCAACTGCCTTTAACAGCTACATGGTACATCAGCGCATACACACAGCATATTTGGAAACTTAAATAGACAGTTCACCTAACAAATTTTAAATTCACCCTCAGACTATCCAAGATACTCATTCAGTAGAGCATTAAACCCTATTTTGAGCTGATCCTTGGTGATTCTAAAAATGTAAGTCGTTGAATTTTTGCACTTTGAGTGTTTAAGTGTTTAAAAATACATAGGTGTTGTTACCTAGCTGGTAACATTTTCAGGTGCAGCACAGAATTATTGTGTTCCCTGTAGCTATGGTACAGCAACAAAGTTCCTTGATTACTACAGGCGGAATAAGAGTAAAGTTCCTAGCCTAGAAAATATCAACGTTTCATTTTCCGTCGATCTTAGTAGACAATGCAACTACAGAAGGGTCAAGCTTTAATGGCTCTAAATCTTATCGAAACTCTTTTTTTGAAGTTTTTGATTGAAATGCTAATGGTCTAATCCAGGGGTGTCAAACTCATTTTAGCTCAGGGGCCACATGGAGGAAAATCTGTTCCCAAGTGGGCCAGACTGGTAAAATCATGGTATATATAACTTAAAAACAACTTAAAAAACTACAACAACAACAACAACAACTTCAGATTGTTTTCTTTGTTTTTTTTACGTTTCCTTGTGAGAACACCTTAGTGTGATATGGCAGGGCATAGATGTGATCTTTCTCTCTGAGAAGGCTGTTAAACTGACATTGATTCAGGCTTCTGGATCGGATGAAATTAACAGTTTGCAATTGGAACAGCAGTTTCTTTTATTGAAAAATTGCAGTTCATTTTTATACTTTACAGAATCATCTCGCGGGCCGGATTAAACCCGTTTGCGGGCCGTACGTTTGACACCCCTGGTCTAATCCGATTCAATGATTAATTCTAAGCTAAGTTAATTATCGAAACTTTTTTTTACAATCATTTTTGATTGAAATGCTAATGGTTTAATTCGTTTCAGTGATTTATGCTAAGCTAAATATCGAAACTATTTTGAAATTTTTGATTGAAATGCTAATGGTTAAATCAGATTCAATGATTTATGCTAAGCTAAGCTAAGCTAACTATCGAAACTCTTTTTTTGAAGTTTTTGATTGAGATGCTAATAGTCTAATCTGATTCAATGATTTACGCTAAGCTAATTATCGAAACTCTTTTTTGAAATTTTTGATTGAGATGATAATGGTCTAATGCGATTCAATGATTAATGCTAAGCTAAGCTAATTATTGAAATTTTTTTTTTTTTGCAATTTTTGATTGAGATGCTAATGGTCCAATCTGATTTAGTGATTTATGCAAAGCTAAGCTAATTATCGAAACTATTTTGAAATTTTTGATAGAGATGCTAATGGTTAAATCCAATTCAATGATTTATGCTAAGCTAACTATCGAAACTCTTCTTTTGAAGTTTTTGATTGAGATGCAAATAATTCAATTTGATTCAATGATTTATGCTAAGCTAAGCTAAAAGCCAAACTCAAAGATCGGCTGAATGGATTCAATAATGGTAAAACTTAACTGTTTAACTCCAGATGACTTGTAAAATGAGTCTATTTCCATAAAAGTGGAGTGTTTCTTTATTGTTCTACTGAAAAAAGAAATAAAATCTTGGATGGCCTGCAGGAGAGTAATTTAACAACAAACCTTCATTTTTGGGTGAACCATTCCTTTAAAAATTTGTTTAAATGTTATTTATGTAACATATTTACTTGTGTAGTTGACAAAATCCTTTCTGTCATTACAGGCTGCTCTGAAAATGCCCAAAGGCACGGCAGATGAAATCAAAAGGTAAAGTTTAGCATTTCTGTTGTGCTTACACAAAACATAAGTCATCCATCAAACTAGAAATAATATGTGCCATAATAATGAAGGAACATTCTGTGTCCTGTTAAACCAGTTTAAGGGCTCAGTTGACGTAAAAACATGTCACGCACCACTAAGAAATAAGAAAGACTCGCAAAGACATATTTGCAGATAAGGGTCTGACTGATAAAACAAACACATTAGAAAGAAAATACAACACTGGCAAAAACTCACACAAATATGGATCAGTAGCTATACATTACCACTACTGTTTGTCAAAATCATATGAAAGTTCAGGACTGATTGGCTGTATGTTGTGTTTGTTTGTAAGGAGGGAGGAAGCCATGCAGGAGGGTCTGAAAGCGGCAGTCCGTGTTCCTCTGTCTCTGGCAGAGAGAATAAACACACTCTGGCCGCATATTAAAGAGATGGTCAAATGCGGAAATGTGGCATGTAAATCAGATATTCAGGTGGGAAATGCAAAATGTAACTTTTTTTTTTTAATAAATATGTTTACGCTTTTAAAATAAATATATTTTTTATATGTTATATACATACAGCGGGTAAAATAAGTATTGAAAACATCACCATTTTTCTCATAAAACCTATTTCTAAAGGTGCCGTTGACTTACATTTTTGTACCAGATGTCAGTAACAACTAAAGTAATCCATACATACAAAGAAAACAAAGCTTATTAGTTTAGAATTGAAGTTATATGTAATAAAATCAAATGACCCAGGGAAAAAGTATTGAACACATGAAGAAAGGGAGGTTCAGAAAGGCATGGAAAGCCCAGTCAGCAGCTGAAATCTCTCAGTAGTTATTCAGCACTCCTGCCCTTCGTCATTGTAAATTAGTATTAGCTGCTTCAGTCACAACATCTACATTACCAGATGATGAAGATGAAACCAGGGTGGACATTTCTGCAAGACAATGATCCAAAACACAGCCAAGCTGTGAAACTATGAAATGGTTTCAGAAAAGAAAATAAAGCTGTAGAATGGCCCAGCCAATAACCTGACCTAAATCCAATAGAAAATAAGAACTAAAGATCATAGTTGGGAGAAGAGACCCACACAACCATTAAGATTTTTAGACTGTGTTGAAGCAATGCATGGATTTACTTGAATCCTTGTATGATCAGGTAGCGGCTAAAGCTTTGGAAACGGCAGTATATGGAGCTTATTTCAACGTCATTATAAACCTGAAGGACATCACAGACGCTTCATTCAGGGCCAGCGTGAGTATCTGACATCTGTTCGATATCTAGGTCATGCTTACCAATGATTTATTAGACATCCCACATGTTTTTTCTGCTTTAATAACCCACACTCTCAGTGATATGAAACCTGTTTTGAGGAACCATTAAATGTCAACGAGCAAATTGAGAAAATGTTCCTGGCAATCACAGTTGATTTTTTGGTTTGTTGATTTGTAGACTGAAGCAAAAGTATCTGCACTGTTAAAAAGCTCCAGAGAGAATGCCAACATAGCGCTGGAGATGGCAGACCAGAGGAAATGATGACACAGCCACACTGTAACTCACAACACCTCAAATAAAGACTGAAATGAAGACATGCTAATGTGCAGTTTGTGTTATTTCTGCTATTAACCACTTTGGTTTGTTATTTTGACTTAAAGTAGCCATGAAATCTACAGTATAAAAAGTTTTTTAGATGTTAGCATAAGTATGTTAATCTCAAAGGGGACCTAATATGCTCAATTTTACAAGATTTAAAGTAAACCTCTGATGTCCTGAGCGTATGTGAGGTTTCAGCTTAAAATACCCCACAAATAATGTTTTAGACCTCGTTGAATCTGCTCCTTTTAGGCTTTGATCCTAATTGTGGCATTTTGGTGACTGTCGCTTTAAATTCAAATGAGATTGTGCTCTTTTCAAAAGAGGGCGGGGCTACAAATGCCTATGTGTCAGCATAGTGGCAGATTTAAAAACAAGACTAACATCCTATGCTAATGAGGGAGAGACGGTCACTAATGGGCGGGGCTTTCTCCCTCTGATGACACGTACAAAGGGAGAATGTCAATCAAAGTGTTTCTGCAGACTACGAATTACGTCACAACCGAACAAACATCGCACATTTCAAAGCGCTTCACTGGACCTTTAAGCAAACCTTGTCAACCACCCAAAATACATTAACATAACTAGCATTGAGTTTTACACTGACAAGTACCACCCATATTTTCTTTAGAAAAGTAAAAACATTTTGAACCAATCAGATTCACCTATTAAGTAAACACACTAGGCCGAATTTGAATAAAGCTGAGTTTTATTTTTGTGTTTATTTCCCTGACCATTCACCAGCAGGTGGTGCTGTGACTGACCCTCGCCATCATCTGTTGTTATTTATGCATCTATTTAAGCTTCACTGCTGGAACAAGAGAGATAGTGTGCGCGGAGACATCTGTATGGGCAGTTGCTGCAGAACAGCTGTAGCAATAATGTCCTCGGTCATCATTCCTGCATATTCAAGAAGTGAAACACCACTGAAACTGTAGTGGTGTAGTCAGTTTTTCTATTCATTTCAGTGATATTATTGGATAATATGCAAATGTTTTAGATAATTTATGTACAATTCAGTTTATGAAGTAATATTTTCTGTCTTTTAGTAGATATATTATATGAGACTTACTGAAGCCTTGTTTTCCAAACAGGTGGTTCTAATTGGGTTTGCATTGTAAATCTTAAATAAAAAGTTATCTCATGTGTTCAGCTTTTAGTAACTGTACTCTTAAAAACATTCCACATAAATAAACTTTTTACAAAATTCTGTGCTAAAAGGTCTGCAGATTCTGTCAGAACACCTGTTCCGTTGTGTGTCTACAAGCTAAAAACCACTCAGAATCCACCTAGAAATACTTCAACAACCTTATAGGAACCCATTAGAAATCATTTGAAACAGCCTATATAGCAACCTTATAGCTGCTTCACATAACAACCACTCAAATGTCCTTCTTAAGTGTTTAAAAATAAGATAGAAATCTTTCAGAAACCCTGTGGCAACCACTTAGAAACACTCTTACAACCATGTACCAAAAACGATTCAGAATAATACGCAAACAACATCAGGATGGCATGCTACCTTTTCACCTGAATGAGTTTTTAACAACTTTATAACTTCACACTGCATTCTGTTATAGTTTCCATGGCAACGCATCAAGCTTCAAATAGGAAGGGTGGCCTTCTAAATTCTAAATCTTACATCCTGAATCCCATAGCTGGGATGGTATTCCTAGGGAAATGGAAATAAAAATCTCACATGTAGAACCGTACTGCTCCAAGGGTTAACTGCATCACTCAAAAACAACATATAGATACCACCCACATAGAAACACTCTATTCTCCATATAGTAACATAAACAAAACCTTTCAGAACAACGACCTAGCAACAAAACTACCCATCCTTAACAGCAATATAACCATAATCAAAAATGATGCAAAAACCTTACAGAAACCACCTTGCAAAGTCTTAAGTAAAAAAATAATAAAAAATCAGAATGGCTACACATACGAGTGCATCAGATTACAACAGACAGTCTTCGTAATGAAGTTCTTATGATATGGTAGTGTACTACATTCATAGTATATACAACAAAGCAAACCAAAAAAAGCTTCTGAAAATCCTCAAATCAAATTGTCCTTTTAGAATTTACCCAAATCTCTGTACAGGCTCATCTGGACTTGTTCTTATCAACCCAACCAATCATAAGATATCTAACAGCAGGGAATCTTAAATATAAAACCGCCTGGGAGGCTGCACATCTGTCCAGTGCTGTTTGGAGAGAGTGCGTAAAGGTGCTTGTCTATAAAGGCTCATCAGAAGACATGTTTCTCCTTCTTTATCTGAGCTTTTGGGGTGTGTTGGGGTCACACAATCAGAACCTGAGCACAACAACGACAACAACAACGCAAGCATTTGTGACACCTGGAGACGACAATGGCCAGTGCACGACCTGCCAATTTAGACAGCAGAGTAAACTCTTGCGCCTGCATTCTATTAAGTCTCAGATTTTGAGCATCCTGCGCCTAGAACAGGCTCCGAACATCAGCAGAGATACGGTCAAGCTACTCTTACCCAAAGCACCTCCGTTGCAGGAGCTCCTGGATCAGTATGACCAAAATGGAGGCATTAGTGAGGATGAGGAACAAGCAAGCAGCGAGACCATCATTACTATGGCCACTGAACGTAAGTACCATGATGTACTGCAATACATAGTGACCAAATATGTATTCAGACACTCAGGTCACACTTAAAACATGTCAGATTTGTTCTGAGAAATGTGTAGAATCATTTGCAAATGCCACTGTTTTCATTTTATATCTTTTTGAAGAGTGACTTAAGCATACAAATATATTGGGGGATGTTGGAGTACTTAAAGGGCTGACTATGAACTTACTCTGGTTCATTCATTCAGCTGTTGTTGGAAGACGGCCAAAAGCAACATACCTTGTTTTATACAGAGCTGTGCACATTTGGCCTGTGAAAAGAAGAGCTCTTACAGAGATTTACAAAGGGAACTTTAATTTCTGCCAACATACAGTAGTTCCACCAATAATATTACATCAATAAAACTGTGGTGACTGGTATTTTCCATCAGTGTCAGCAAAAAAAAGTACAGAAAAATATGCACAGTAATAACCTTAACCTTATCTAGTAATTGCATGTGTGGCCTTATGGTTAGAGAGTCTGACTTGTAATGCAAAGGTTGTGGATGTATGGTTTATGGTGAAGTGAAATTTGCAGAATAGTTGTCTAGGAGAACTACAAATCCCAGATTGATAGTGCACCATAGTAAATGTGTGTGTTAGAAAGAATGTGACCTAATTTTCTTAAGGGCTAATCAGCCTGTCACTTTGGTGACACTCTCAGACAAAAAGGTACATAAGCTGTCACTGAGGCAATACCCTTTCAAAAGGTACACATTTGTACCTAAAGGGTCTATTCTGACACCATACTGACATGTTAATACATAAACAGTACAACAGCATACCTTTTGAAAATTCAAGGTACTAATGTGTACTTTTATCATTATGGACCCTTTGAAAAGGTGACAGTTTGTGCAACTTTATGTTTGATAGTGTACCCTTAAAGCAAGGGTATGCAGGTTTAGTCCTAGATTTGATCCAGTTTTGATAAAACACCTGCCTGTAGTTTTCTAGTAAGACTCATACCTTTAATAGCTTCAGGCTTGAGTAAAACTCATCAGGACTGTGGTCTCCAAACTGAACTGACCTACTCCTGCTTAAAGGGACAGATTTGACATTATCAGTCACTAAAACCTACATATTAGAATCTTAAGGTACTACAAATCTTTTAGTCCATGTCCCTGTACTGGCATTGACAAGTTTTTTGTAACCCTTGATGTACAGTTTTTTGAATTTTTTTCCCCTCATAACAAAGTGGAAAAGGTGTACATGCTTTTATTAATACCTTGCAGCTCAAGCCATCACCCAGCTTGTGGGAATGCCGAAGTGTTGCATGTTCGCACTGAGTCCAAAGATTCTGCCTGACAGCATCCTGAAGGCCCTGCTCTGGATCTACCTCCGACCAGCTGAGGAGCCAACCACAGTCTACGTCCAAATATCTCATCTGGAGTCTTCTTCTGAAGGGAACAACCACTCGAGAATACGTGCACAAAAAATTGACGTGAATGCCCGGATAAATTCTTGGCAGCACATCGACATGAAGCAGCTGTTGAAACTGTGGCTCAAACAACCTCAGAGTAATTTTGGGATAGAAATCAAGGCATTTGATGCAAATGGAAATGACCTGGCAGTGACCTCCACAGAATCTGGAGAAGGACTGGTAAGTTGGTGCATGACCTGAAATTTAAGTATATGCTTCTTTATAATAAAACAAACAACAATTTCCTTGTTAGTGCAGGACAAACTTTGATTAACATTCATTCATTCATTTTCATTTCGGCTTAGTCCCTTTATTAATCTGGGGTCGCCACAGCGGAATGAACCGCCAACTTATCCAGCATATGTTTTACGCAGCGGATGCCCTTCCAGCTGCAACCCATCTCTGGGAAACATCCATACACACCCATTCACACTCATACACTACGGACAATTTAGCTTACCCAATTCACCTATACCTCATGTCTTTGGACTTGTGGGGGAAACCGGAGCACCCAGAGGAAACCCACGCCAACACAGGGAGAACATGCAAACTCCACACAGAAACGCCAACTGACCCAGCAGAGGCTCGAACCAGCAACCTTCTTGCTGTGAGGCGAACGTGCTACCCACTGCGCCACTGTGAGGCTCACTTTGATTAACATAAGTTTTATAATGCCTTGTTTCCTCT
>CAIGQW010031024.1:832309-876164 GCA_903798125.1 Danio choprae
AAATTCATTCTCAAACTAAATTATGGTTATATAAAATGTAAAAAATATTTAATTAAAACATTTTTAATAATAATAATAATCTAAAGATTTACAAGCACTGTTGCCATACTAAAAGGTCATCTGCACTACAAGGTTGTGTTTTTTTTTTGCATTTAATAGTAAAAAATAATAACATCACAAAATATATTATTTTATGTATAAAAAAGATAGTTTTATTACGCATATCATTATCTTGCAAAATGTTTATTAGGTTACAGCACACAAAGCTCAAAACAACTAAACTGAGATGTTGTACCTTGCTTGTTGACATGTCTGCTGCCTTTTGTCCTAATTGTACTGTGATTTCTGAAAAAAAGAAAAGAAAAAGAAAGTTGTCTTGATTATGAAGCCAGCATTTCCTAAACACATATGCTAATTGATTTGAACTCTCAGCCCACACAGTCGCAGCAATGGCTCAGTGGAATGAGCTTCAGCAGCTGGATTCAAAGTTTTTGGAGCAGGTGGACCAGTTGTACGACGACAACTTTCCCATGGCCATCAGACAATATCTCAGCAGCTGGATAGAAAGCCACGACTGGTGATTTTATACCTTCTTTAACTTTATAACCATACCAAACACATAACCACAATCCCTTGCAAGTATAACAATTGCCGTCTAATTTTCTGACTCTCAACAAACTCTTTATAATAATCATTTGTAGAAGTGTAAAAGTTTATATAATAATATATATATATATATATATATATAAACTAAAATAATAATATTACAGTAATAATAATAATAAAGGTCATACAAATTCTTTCATTCATTTTCTTTTTGGCTTAGTCCCTTTATTAATCTGGGGTCGCCACAGCGGAATGAACCGCCAACTTATCCAGCATATGTTTTACGCAGTGGATGCCCTTCCAGCTGCAACCCATCACTGGGAAACATCCATACACACCCATTCACACTCATACACTAAGGACAATTTAACTTACCCAATTCACCTATAGCGCATGTCTTTGGACTTGTGGGGGAAACTGGAGCACCCGGAGGAAACCCACGCAAACATGGGGAGAACATGCAAACTCCACACAGCAACACCAACTGACCCAGCCGGGGCTCGAACCAGCGACCTTCTTGCTGTGAGGCAATTGTGCTACCCACTGCGCCACCGTGCTGCCAGGTCATACAAATATCAAATACAATTTTAACATGAAAATATGAAAATATTTACAATATATTAATAATTATAAGTAATTATTTATTGATGTAATGAGAATATTAGGTAATTTAAAAACACAAGTATTTTAAAGCAATCATTTTTAAAACCTTACAAAAATGAACTGGTTTTATTGAAAAAAAAACAACGATTTTACAAATTAACCATGATTTTGCTACGTTAATAGTTTAACCCTGGATTTTGTTGTAAAGTATTTTATGCAAACAAACAAACAAACAAACATGGTTATTACATGGTAATTACTTAAAAATAAGGAAATATGAAAAATGACATCTATTCAATTTTTAAAATAATACTTCTTATGGTGCACAAGGCCTCCATATTGAGCTCACATTCTGTTAATAAACAAACTCCAGGTGTACTTCAAATGTAGTCTTACAGAAAACCTTCCACGTTTTTGCACTAGCACCATATAAACAACATTGTAGATCCTCCAGAGCTGCTGTGGACGCCAGAGTGTCACATTCTGCTGTTTTACTTATTTAAAACATCAAATATCGAAACGTTTACTTTAAGATTTGGGTTCTGACAACACTGTCAATATGAAGATGACAAAAATAGGTGATGATGTCACTGATGACCAAGCACCCGTCCACATATAATGCTGTAGTCCGTCATTGTAGTTTTATTTGTCGAATAATTTCACATGATGCCATTTAGTCAACGTGAGAAAATCATTTTTAAAAGTTTGCTTTTTCAGGCCCTTAAAACAACTAAATGAAAGAAGAAAATGCATAAGTTTTTAAGTTGAAAACTGTCATAGCTCCCTAAAAGCCAACATAAAATAATAATTATTATCTAATGTCATCAAACTATATATGTATATATCTCCCCAATAAGAGCTATTATGTTAATAAAAAACAGCAATTGTGTTAAAAATATTGTCGTAATATATTGTCTTATATATTCATACTCTTCTTCATTCCCCAAAGGGACCATGTCGCAAACGTGGAGAACGAGTCTCTGGCCACGGTGAGGTTTCATGATCTTTTGACCCAGCTGGATCACCAACACAGCCGCTTTGTGATGGAGAAAGACTTCCTGAACCAACACAACATTCGCAAGTTCAAGAGGAACTTGCAGGTGCCTGTCGACCACATAACCATTTTTTGTTAGCCTCGGAGCCACTGATATCATTAGGCAATGAACAGATCAGAAAAACAGATTGGCAAATGCAAATGACTTATCAAATCCTTATTTTCCAGAACCTCTTCCAAGACAATCCTGTTTCAATGGCGATGATCATCAGCAGAAACCTTCGCGAGGAAAGAAAAATTATAGCTATTGCTGAAATGTCAGAGGTCAGTTGATCTCCAGCACCAACTTTACCACCGAAACCTTCAAGAAATGCTTCACTTTTGCTTGGAAATTAGGCCCATTTTACAAAACCTTTAGAGTTAAACAGTTGAGTTTGACCATTTCTGGATCCATCCAACCGATCTCTGCACTGTTAGCTTAGCTTAGCATAGATCATTTAATTGGATTAGACCATTAGCATCTCGCTCAAAAATTTTGCCATTGTACAGCAGCAGAGTTCCTTAATTATCACATCAGAATGAGATCATAGTTCCTAGCCATATCGACCTAGAAAACAGCAACTTTCATTTTCCAACAATCTTGGCACACAGAAGAGTCAAGCTTTAAAAAGGCAAAAGCATTAAAGCTCTTTGGTTATTTTTGAACGAGATGCTAATGGTCTTATCCGATTTAATGATTTATGCTAAGCTAAGCTAAAAGTGCCTGAATGTCAGCTGAAGGGATTTAATAATGGTAAAATTCAACTGTTTAACTGTAAGGGACCTATTCTTTTAAAAGATTTCACATTTAAGCCTTACAAAATTAATGTACTCACCATAGTGTTGTTCCAAAACTGTATGATTATTTTTTTGTCTGTAAAAAATGGTGATTCTTTTAGTAATTTGTATAATATTGCAGAATCAAGTCGAAAACAAGGTGCATGACATGATTGTGGAGAAAAATCGTGAAATGGATGGAAGGGTGAAAGACATAAAGAACAAAGTACAGGTAATGTACATTGTGGCAAATATAAGACATGTTTAATTATTCCGGTCAAGTTGTGTGAAAATTGTTTCCGATTTCCCTTCAGGACGCTGAGCAAACCATCAAAAACCTGGAAGATTTGCAAGATGAATATGACTTCAAGAATAAAACTTACCAAAGCAGAGGTAACAAGATGCTTTCTTTGAAAACATACGAATAATTTACATTAAAAAAAAAAAAAAAAAAAAAGGTTCATCAGTGGCGTAGCCAGTTTCAAAACCTCTGTTGGTGAATATAGCAAACGTCTTCTAAACCAATTTTTGCTAAATCAGCTTGGCGACGTGTTAAATGCGAATGAACTAGCACTTTTCATTCATTAATTTTCCTTTGGCTTAGTCCTTTATTTATCAGGGGTTGCCACAGCGGAATGAATCGGCAACTATTCCAGCATATGTTTTACGCAACAGATGCCCTTCCATCTGCGACCCAGTACTGGGAAACACCCATACACTCGCATTTACACACACACTTATACACAACGGGCAGTTGAGTTCACCTATACCACATGTCTTTGGATTGTGGGGGAAACCGGAGCACTCGGAGGAAACCCACGCGAACATGGGGAGAACATGCAAACTCCACACAAAAAATGCCAACTGACCCAGCTGGGACTCGAACCAGCGTCCTTCTTGCTGAGGCGACAGTGTGCCACCATGACGCTCATTAGCACTTTTCTTCCTGCAAAATACAGAAACTCAAAATTAATTGTAAAACTTTGTTAAAGAGCGTTAAATAAGCCTCAACCTTATATTAGAAATAGCGTTTTTTTTTTTTTACTATAGAAAAAGTTAGAATTAGCTATTTTCTTCCGACAAGTATAGATATTCCATAGTCACTAGAAAAAAATAGGTGAAAAAAAACATGAAATGTGAACAAACCCTGACTAGACGAGAATCTCACGCCTACATAATCACCATTGAATGTGACCCTAATTCTGCGTTCACACCAAATGCAGAATTAAGCATTCGCGCAAGTAAATTACATAGAGTTGATGCAAACGTACAAATAGAGGCAAATTATCACCTCGCAGTGTGAATGGTACAGTAGGCGCGACACATTTGCCGCAAACTGTTTTTGACAGAAAAAACATTTCTGTGAGTAAACTAGAGTGAGTGACGCAGTATAGTACAATCAGTATTGTAACAACCATGTCAGGTCAGAACTGTTTATTTTTTCCCAACAAGTCTAGAAAGGGATTTTATTTTTTATATTTATTACTAAAACTATGTATTTTTAAGGTTACTCAGTTTACACATTACACATTTGCACATTTGTTCAACAGAGGAACTCAACGGCACCATTTCAAAGGAGGACCTGAACCGCGAGAAACTGACGATCCACGCCATGTTTGTGAAACTCAATGAAAAAAGAATAGTGAGAACACTCCGATGCATTTTCTTTCCCCGTTTCTGTAAAGCGAACTGAATAACGATGTGCAAGAGTTGCATTGAACTTTGTTTGTGTCTGCATAGACTGCGATTGGTCAGATGTCAGAGGTGCTGAACCTGCTGGAACCGGTGATCGTTGAGCTGATCTCAGCAGAACTGGTCGATTGGAAACGTCGTCAACAGATGGCTTGCATCGGCGGGCTAACTAATGTCTGCTTGGACCAGTTGCAGAACTGGTAACAAATGCAAAAGCAGTTTTTTCATATATTATGGTATAGAGTAGCTTTTTATTTAAATTGTTTGTAGTTTCTAAAATAACCCATATGGAATTTAAAGCTGCACACAGAAAACAAAGTAAATTGTGTCGTAACAACATGCGATGCAACAACATCCCAGCGACAAGAAATTGGGCTGTCAAAGCTCCTTTTAACATGGAAAAAATTGCTTTTATTGTGTGTCGCAGCATTGGGTCGCATGTATTTAGGACACGATTTAAGTCAACTATGGTGTTAGGTTGCACATTTTTAAAGTTAAAAGTTTAGCATAGAGATGGCATGAACCCACATTAACAGACCAACTAAAATTGTTGTATTATGCCAGGCCAGTCAGTGGCGATGTTACGATGCCACTTTCAGAAAATCTTTTTTTTTAAACATAGGAGATGATTGTGCAATTTTTAAAAACCACAATTTCAAACACATTTTCAAAAAAGGGCCCAAACATGCGTTTGTTTTGTAAATTAATAGCCAAAACATGTAAGAAGTTTGACATATTTAGTTGAAAGCAGCAGCGTGTCAATCAAATAACATAGACACCACCGCATGTCATAATAAACAATGTTTGTAGTTTCACAGTTGTCAAATAATGGCCGAAGAATGGTTTAGTATCGATTGTAATTACATATTGTATTGACAATAATAAATATGTTCAAAGTATATATAGTTGAAGACAAGATATATAGTTATTAGCCCTCCTGTAAAATTACACTTCTTTTTTTTTAACAGCACTCGGGAAATATCTGAAAAAGAAAATTTCACAGGGGGGGCTGTCATTTTTTGCACACAATATTCACATACATTGCTAATATGATTACACCGTATAAGCTCTACTAAGTCATGTCACATATTTAAAGTCATATGTCACGGAGTTCTGTTTGTCACATCAGGTTTACTTCTCTCGGAGAATCTCTGCTTCAGAGCAGACAGCAGCTCAAGAAACTTCTGGAGCTCGAGCAGAAGTTGTCATACACCACAGATCCCATCACCCGCAGCAAAATCTCTCTGGACGATAGGATCATGTCAAACCTCAAGAATCTTGTCACAAAGTAAGAATCCTTTGCTTGTTACGCCACTGCTGAAAACTCCTGGAGGTTTTGCAGACAGTATATTTTTACATTCAATTATGCAAATTAAATGTATGCGCAAAACTGGAATATCACTTAAAACATTTGTGAATACAGGATAGTTTCCATCCAATGAGTCAACGAGAACAAAATTGTCACTTTCTGATAAACTGCCGACAAAAATAAAAAATAAAAATGGAATTTGCTGCGGTAATAAATTATACTCGCACCTCAGAAGATTTAGACAATACGTTTTTATGACAGGGCTGAGGGATTTTAGATTACCAAAACTACATTTCAGATGTTTTACGATGTACGCTGGTTTGTCCACTAATGCCGTTCCATCTTGCATACATGATCTGTTAAACAAAATCACATTACTTTTTTGACGCGCATGCTGGAATTTATTAGCTAAATGTATTTTCAGCATAGCTTATGCACATTTTTTCTTATCGGATAAAAAGTTTATCTTACTCAGTTGTAGGGTTGTCAAAAGTATCGAATTCGGTACAGTCAGTACTGAAATGTTAAAAGCATCCATCAAAAACGTCAGCTGTGTTTAAAAAGTTAAGCTGTGGATAAAAAGTTTATTTTACTCAATTGTAGGGTTGTTAAAAGTATCGAATTCGGTACAGTCAGTACTGAAATGTTATAAGCATCCATCAAAAACATTCTGTGTATGCACTTAAAAGTTAGTGGGAAATGGACGCTTTTAATATTTCAATAACGATTGATACCGAATTCGATACTTTTAAAAACTAAACTTTTTAAAACATCAATCAAATACATCAGCGGTGTTTAAGTAGGCGCTTAAATGTTAGCGGGAAATGGAGATTTGTAATATTAAAGTACCGATTAGTACCGAATTTGAAATGTCAGTGGTGTTTAAGTACACACTTAAATCTTAGTGGGAAATGGATGTTTTTAATATTTCAGTACCAATTGGTACCAAATTCGATACTTTTAAAAACAAAACATTTTAAAACGTCAATCAAAAACATCAGCAGTGTTTAAGTACGCGCTCAAAATGTTAGCGGGAAATGAACGTTTTTAATATTACAGTACCGATTAGTACTGAACTCGATACTTTTGACAACCCTACTCAGTTGTGCACATATGTTTTTTTAATGCACATTTTTCAAAGTTCTGCTCATCTTGCCGTTTCTAAGCAATTTTTAATGCGATATTCCAAAATGCACATAAAAACAGGTGGATGGAATCAGACCTAGTGAATGATTTGTGTGTTTTCAGCTCTATGGTAGTGGAGAGACAGCCATGCATGCCGACCCAGCTGCAGAGACCTTTAGTGCTGAAGACAGGAGTTCTGTTCACTCTCAAATTACGGTAACTGCAAATACATGGCAGATTATTCACACTTCTCTGGAAGTAGAGGCCCGTTTCAGATGATGAATGACAAATCGCATTTTCTTGGCTCCAGGCTGCTCGTAAAACTTCAGGAATTTAACCACACTATGAAGGTGAAGGTGCATTTTGATAAGTGAGTGTTCTACAAAACTCTGATTACTCTAATTAATGTAGTTTTTTTGCACTTTGTTAATGGGTCACTCATGTAAAGCAACAGTAGCTTTGGCATACAATATGAAATACTGCAAATGTATTATGTATGATCTTGGTTAATGTGTCTCTTTATGCCTTGCAGGGATATCGTTGAAAAACGAAAAGGGTGTGTACTACATTATTTGCTATTAAAGGGGTGGTTACACTAGAAATAAAAATTCTGTCATTGACAACAACAAAGAAATAAAAAAATAACTCTAAAAGTAGTCAATATTATAAGATTTTTTTGCATAGTTATAATCATTATAAAATTAAAGCTACAGTTCAGCCAAAAACTGAAATTCTGTCATTATTTACTTACTCTCCACTTTCAAAACACGTTTGAGGTTTTTTTTCACTTTTTTCTTCACACAAAGGAAGATATACAGTACTGAAGAATGTTGGGGAAAAGCTATTGACTTCCATAAT
Source organism: Danio choprae (assembly GCA_903798125.1). Lineage (NCBI taxonomy): Eukaryota > Metazoa > Chordata > Actinopteri > Cypriniformes > Danionidae > Danio > Danio choprae. The sequence goes on from CAIGQW010031024.1 coordinate 840,313, forward strand.
ATTTTTTGTTCCTACTGCGGATGTCAATAGCTGTTTTTTCCCCCAACATTTTTCAGAATATCTTGTTTTGTGTTCAAGAGAGGCGACCAGGTGGCACAGTGGGTAGCACAATCACCTCAGAGCAAGAAGGTCGCTGGTTCGAGCCTCGGCTGGGTCAGTTGGCATTTTTTGTGTGGAGTTTGCATGTTCTCCCTATGTTCGTGTGGGTTTCCTCCAGGTGCTCCGGTTTCCCCCACAAGTCCAAAGACATGCGCTATATTCTAAACAAAAGTTTATAACCAATTCTGAGTAAATGATGACTTTTTTTTGTGGCTGAACTATCCATTTAAATTTAATTGCATTAAAAATAAGCAAAAATCTAAACTAAAAAAATTACATTAAAAAGAGTATAACATTAAAAATCTGTCTGATACAAATATTCTGAGTGACTATAAACAATGACAGAATTAAGATTTGTTAATAATCCTTTTTTACAAGCAGTTTATTTTAAACTAACCGAATTTCACTTCAGCTTACCCAGTAATGCTCCTCATTTAGGTTTCGCATGTTCAACATCTTGGGAACAGCCATGAAGGTGATGAACATGGAGGAATCCAATGGAATGGCAGCAGAATTTCGTCATCTGGTAGGATGGAAAACAAAACATTTTGCTAATTGAACCAACCACAGTTTAGAAAAGTAATTTAGTCAAATATAAAAGTAACATTATTTTTTTTACTTCACAGCAATTGAAAGAGAGGAAGGTTACTGGAAACAGAACCAGTGAGGTGAGTAGTACACAGGGTTGGGAATTGTGGCAAGGGTCAGGGACTTGTGGCAAAGTGTATCAAAGTGCTGCAACATTGCAAACAGGGCCTAAAATAAACACTTGGCTAGTGTGGGCAAACCTCACTCCCCTAGACCCTCCCTCTTGCACAGCATTCTTATTAGTATGCTTGTCTCCCATGTGGAAATGGTGAATCGAATCATGTTGGGAGTGGGGCAAGTTGAACCATCAATGTAAACCATGGTTTAAATTGGTGCCATGACCCGGGTGGGAGAGCGTCTTTAGGTGGATAAGTGTAATGGAGATCTGTGCTGGTAAGCTTGACTCAACCAGCGCCTCCCTATGCTGTAACAACCTTGTTAGCATCTCCCATGTAGGAAATGCATGTTTGAATTATGTTTGGAGTGGAAAAAGTAGAACCACCAATGTAAACCAAGGTTTACATTGGGAGAGAGCTTTTAGCTAGATAAGTGTAATGGAGGTAAGATACTAGTAACTAGTAAGATCTGTGCTAGTAAGCCTCTCTCCCCTGTTCTCAAATGACAGATGCTAAAGACTGTGGTCTTTAGTGACCTATATAGCATGTCCATCTCACTGAAACACTGGTTTGAATACTATCTGGAGTGAAAAGAGCAGAGGGGTTTAAAGGGGTAAGTGTAATGAAGGCTGGCTAGTAGGAGTAAACCTCTCTCTAAGAGATGTGCCTTGTTAATGTACAACCCTAAATCAGATTAAGTGCAAGTTACTTTTGCCAAGGGCACTGACACAACCCAATACCATGACAGACCCTGGCTTTTAGACTTGTTGCTGGTAACAGTCTGGATGATCCTTTTCTTCTTTGGTCCGGAGCACACGGTGTCCATTTCTCCCAAAAAATACCTGAAATACGGACAGTCCATTCCAAATGCCCCTGAGCCCAGAGAAGTCAACGATGCTTTTGGCACAGTACAATTTTAACTGGCATATGTAGATGTAACTACGCATTGCTTGATGTACTTGACAAAGGTTTGCCAAAGCAGTCCTGAGCCCATGTGGTGTTATCGCTTATAGATAAATGACTATTCTTGATGCAGTGCTGCCTGAGGGATTGGAGATCACCGTTGTTCAGCTTAGGCTTGCACCCTTGTCCTTTACGCACTGAAATTCCTCCAGATTCCTTGAATCTTTTTATTAGGTTACGCACTGTTGAAGGTGAAATATCTAAACTTATTCCTATCTTCCTTTGAGGAACATTGTTTTTGAACATTTCAATAATTTTCTCACATATTTGTTGGCAAACTGGTGATCCTCTGCCCATCTTTGCTCCTTAAGGACTAGACCTTTCTTGGATGCTGCTTCTATTCCAAATCATAATTACAATCACCTGTTGACATCCCCTGTTTCAAATCACATAATTATTTAACCAGTCTACCTGATTACTAGCCCTAAATTGCTCTTGTCCCAACTTTGTTTTGAATGTGCTGCAGGTCTGAATGACAGGAAAGAAAGAATATTTACAAATGAAATGAATTTGACCAGACAAAACATGAAATATTTTGTATTCATATTGTCTGCAATGAAATTTGGAAATCACTACTTTATTTATTTGCGCTTTCCATACTGTCACATTTTTTTCTGATTTGGGGTTGTACCTGGCTCTGCCAATCCTCAGGAAGTTAGAACCTGGAGTCTAATTAGCATGCTAATAATGCTGGAAAAGCCAATTCATATCCTACTCTAGGAACGGATAGTAGAACCAGAGGGGTTACATAAATGCCAAATGCCAGTAAAAAAATTTGCATTGACATGCTCACAAAACGGTTTTGTTTGACAGTTGGCTGTAAACTTTTATTGATTCTGACAATGCTCAAAAATGCTATATGATTAAGTGCAAATTGCAGAGAATGTTCACATGTGTTAACAGTGTTTTTAGTGTCTCAGAGTGCTGCCCCATATAAGCTCAATGTAGCAGGAAAATACAAGTTCCAAGTGTCCGAAAGTTTAACATGTCAGTGCAATTTGCGCATATTCAATTGTCATTTTTGGCTTAACTCTTTTCAGGGTCCGCTGATTGTCACAGAGGAGCTTCACTCCATCACCTTTGAGGCTGAGCTTTGCTGGTCTGGAATGTTCATGAACTTTGAGGTCAGAAAATCCTTCAGAAGACAAAGATTTAAAACATACATCACCAAATCATAAACATTATAGATGTTATTTTCTCTTTCTCTCTTCAGACCACATCTCTGCCCATAGTTGTGATCTCCAACGTCAGTCAGCTGCCCAGTGGATGGGCGTCCATCATGTGGTACAACATGCTGACCTCTGAACCAAAGGTAAGCGCTCTTTCCTCACTATAATAACTGAACAAAAACTGAAACGCATCATTTAAAAATAAATTAAAGCTAAAATGAAAACTGAAAGTAAAAATATTATATGGAAAAAAAATCTTTAAAATATTTAAAATAACAAAAATTTTGAGTAATACTGTAAAATGTCAAAAGCATTCAATTAATTGAAACTAAATTTTAAAATATTCAAAAAGATTGAAACCATCAATCTTGGATTTGAAAAATCCAAACCATTTAAAGTTATATGAAACTTGACTTTCCGGTCATCTGCAGTGGTTTCGTCGAGCTCCTCTCCCAGTTTGAAATGAATTTCTGTGGATTTGAAAGTGCTGACAGAAATGGTCGTGCCCAACTGTGCCTGGTTTCTCTCAAGGTTTTTTCCTTCACTTTTGTCAATTGGTGAAGTTTGTTCCTCGCCACTGGCTTGCTTGGTTTGGGACTTTTGGAGTTGCGCATCGATGGATTTGCTCTTCAATGTTTGGGCTTTCAGCAGTGAAAATTTAACTACACTGAACTGAAATTTAACACAATTTCAGTTTACTAGAACTTCTATGTTAAGCTGCTTTGACACAATCTACATTGTAAAAGCGCTATAGAAATAAAGATGAATTAAATTTAATTGAATAAATCAGAATATTAGTCAAACTCTGTATTTGAATTAAAAAAATGACCACTGCTGCATTGACAGTTAATTAAAATACATTAATGCTAAAACTAATGGAAATAAAAAAAGAACTAAAATTGAGTTAATTAACTTAAACCAGAAGTAAATGGAATTGAAATTAACATCTAAAATAAATTTACAATAAATCTGCTCATTGAAATAAACTCTTAATGAATAAAATTGATTAAAAAAATCCTAATTTAAAATAATTAAATAAAAGAGCTACAGATATATTCAATTGTAAGTCCTCTTAAACACTGATGCTCTTGAGAAGCTTTAGCAGTACATCGGATCTTACGTCAGCACAAGGTTTTCCACAGTTTTCTCCTCTTTTCTTCTCCAGAACCTGTCGTTTTTCGTGACTCCTCCACCGGCCACATGGGGTCAGCTACAGGAAGTGCTGAGCTGGCAGTTTTCCTCAATCACCAAACGAAGCCTTAATCAAGAACAGTTATGCATGCTGGGAACTAAACTGCTGGGTGAGTTTGGTATTAGCTGCCTTTTCAGCCAGAATTGTACATTTCACTAATAAAATAATTGTAAAAAGTACAAAATCATTTAATGCAAATGATCAATAATAAAAACGGATAGAGTTGTGGTGAAAAATCATCGCTCTAGGTTTGTTTTTAACAGCAGATGGTGCTCTAGGCTAGTTTTAAACATTAAATGGTGCTCTAGGCTAGTTTTAAACACTAAATGGTGCTCTAGGCTAGTTTCTAACAGCAGATGGTGCTTTAGGTTTGTTTTTAACACTAGATGGAGCTCTATGTTAGATTTTAACACCAGAAGGCGCTCTAGGCTAGTTTTTTTAACAGCAAATGGCGTTCTAGACAAATGTTTAACAGCAGATGGCACTCTAGGCTAGTTTTTAACACCAGATGGTGTTCTAGGTTAGTTTTTATCACCAGACCATTAGGTAATCTAGGCTAGTTTTTAACAGCATATGACACACTAGGCTAGTTTGTAACAGCAGGTGGTGCTCTAGGCTAGTTTTTAACACTAAATTGTGCTCTAGGCTAGTTTTTAAAATATTTGTAATTTTTACCATATCTAACACTTTTGGAACCAAAAATCACTGCAGCGCAAATTGTTTATCACCTTTTTTATCTGAAAGTTATCGGAGTTTAAGGAAGTAAAATGACTTCATTTAATTTGAACATTTGTAGTAATATTTGTGTTGGTTTGTTAGGAACGTTTTGAGCTATTAATTCAGTACTAATACTGGTAAAACTCAGATGATATGTTTGTGTAGATAACATACATTGATATATTTAAATTCTATATGTATAATCTAATAGCTTTCATTTTGTGATTTAACGGTGATTCTTTGGCTCAAAAAAATGGATTGACAAAAACCAGGTGTAAAACAGGTCTGTAGTGGTCAAAAGTGGACAAGCTCAACAATTTTTATACCCTGTTTACACCAGTATTTAGTCTCACTCGCTTGTGATCAGAATGAAAATGCATCATAATTTTACACACCAGGTGTCAATGTGAATTTTGTCCCGCAGGTCCTAAGGCGGCATCGGATCTTGAAGCTCAGATTCCCTGGAACCGATTCTGTAAGGTTTGTATGCATTATGTTTAATCCACAGTATTGAATCTAGTGGTTATTCTGGTTTATAAATGACCTGATTCGAGTCTGGTGTTTGATGCAGTCTGGCAGTGAGAAGAACTTCACCTTCTGGCTGTGGATTGAAGCAGTTCTGGACCTGATAAAGAGACATTTGCTGAGTCTGTGGGATGATGGGTAAGAAGAAGTCAGATGTAGGAACCCAAATAGAAACATTTAAAAAGAACCAAAACCTATTATTATTATTATTATTATTATTATTAATAATTAAAGCATCAAAATAAATTAATAATTTTCCACACATTAAAATGAAAATATGAATATCAAATGAAAAAAATACAAATGAAGAACAATGTTGAAGTACAAACATTAAAACTGAATAATGAAAGAAATACTGAAATAAAATAAATCAAACTCAAAAATAAAAATGCTAATAATTAAAAGTAATATTTGTTTAAAAATAAGCATTAACATTAATAATTGGAAGTCAAATTTCAACAAGATAAACAAGAAATAAAAAATAATGAATTATTTAAATGATTTATTTTCATGTAATATTTAAATGAGTACACAAAGATTACAAAAAAATACGAAATAAATTTGCTAAATATTTAACAAAAATAAAATGACATAATTACTCAAGTTGTCTTTGTAAAGAACTGAAATTCATTTAAATCGAAGCACTTCTTACTGGTTTAAAAAATAAATTAAAAAGAACAAAAAATAAAACACAAAAATATATTAAAATAAAATGAGTGGAAACAAAGATAAAAAATAATAAACTAGAATATAAATAATGTTAAAATAAACAGTCAAAATGTAGTTAGATTTATGTTGAAAATATTTTCCACAGGAATGGAATTGAACATCTAACCGAACACAGGAATGCTCTCTTTTTCACGTTAAATATACATAATTATAAAACATTCTACCTTCTTTTATTTTTAAAATAGCAACTTTTTAATATTATTAGCTTTTTTAGTACTACACTTTCACAAGGGAGTCAAAAGGACAAGCAGGAACACTACTTTAATCCTGTCTGCCTCTCACAGGTGCATCATGGGATTTGTGACCAAAGACCGAACTAAATCTCTGCTCAGCAGCAAAGCTCCCGGGACTTTTCTGTTGCGCTTCAGTGAGAGCAACCGCGACGGAGCCATTACGTTCAGCTGGGTCGAACACGACGCAAACGGTGAGACGTCACTGCGAATAATCATTTAAAAAATACAGTCAATTAAAGGAACTTCAAAATGACAAACCACATTTTGGTATCAGATTTTCACAGCAAATTTTTGTGTGTGTCTGTTTAGAGGAGCCGCAGATTCGCTCTGTGGAGCCGTACACAAAGAAGGAGCTCTCTGCCGTTTCGCTTCCTGACATCATTCGAAACTACCGCGTAATGGCCGCCGACAACGTTCCCGAAAACCCTCTGCGCTTTCTGTATCCTCAGATTCCCAAAGACGACGCCTTCAAGAAATACTACTCCAAGCCCACTGACAGTAAGAAACGCACACAAAAAATTCATTATATATGAATAAATGTATAATTAAAGCGTAAAAACTAATTGAGACAAGTCTCGTGACAAAACTGTGACGTTGGCTTTGAAAAAAGTTTGAAAGTTTTACTCAGAGAAGTCAGTTAGCATGTTGCTAGCATGTTTTATTAAAATTGCACTGTTTCTTTAATGCTGTACCACATGGCTAGTATGCTTTAGCATGTTGCCATCATGAACTATCATGTTTCCAATGTGTTTTAACAAACAGTCAGAATGTTTTATGTTGCAAGCACGTTTCAAGAATGTTCTATCACATGGTTAATATGTTTTATTAGCTCATTTCCTGCAAATTAGCATGCTTTAGGCATGTTTTACCACATGGCCAACATGTTTATTTATGTTATTAGCTTAAATCAACAATTGTTTTAACAAATGGATAACAAGTTTAACATCTTGTATTATGTTGTATGTATCTTGTTAGCATGAATTAGCATGTTTCACCACATGTCCAAATAGTTTTAGTTAATGTTAATTAGCATGTTTATAACATGTTGGCAGGTATGTTTAGCATGTTGCTATCATGAACTGTCATGTTTCCAATGTGTTTTATCAAATAGTCAGCATGTTTTAATCATGTTGCAAGCATAGATTATCATGTTTCAAGCATGGTTTACCACATGGCCAACCTGTTTCATTTATATTGTTAGCTTAAACTGGCATTTGTTTTTAACAAATGGCTAACATTTTTAGCATGTTGCGAGTATGTTGGTGAATTAGCATGCTTTACCACACATCCAAATTGTTCAATTAGGTAGTTAATGTGAATTAGCATGTTTATAACATGTTTAATCGAATTGCTAGCATGTTTTAACTTGTTAATAGTATGAATTAGCACATTTCAAACATTTTATTTTACCACATTATGCTTAAACATATTTCTATGTTTAAGCATGTTTCACCACATGGTAAGCGTGTTTTATGTTGTCTATGTAAATGATCATGTTTTACCATGATACTTTTACGGATTATCACGTTTATAGTGCATGTTTCCAAATGGGTACTATGCTTTAACATGTTACTTCTATAAACTGATATGTTTCTAGCATGTTTACTATATTGCTATAGTACATTTTTAACATGTTTATAACATGAACTGACACGTTACTGGCATGTTCCTAGCCATGGCTAACAATGTTAGCTTTCGGATGTTGCTGACGTGTTTCTAGTTTGAATTAACATGTTTCTAGCTTGTTTACCACATGGCTAAGAGGTTTTAACATGAATTAGCATGTTGTTAGCATTAATTAGTTTGCTTTAAGTTAGCTAGAGAAGTCTAGGTTCATGACCTTCAGACCTTAATGTAGGTTAAATGATCTGTAAGATTTAATGTTTGCAAATTTTGGCACACCTCAACTGACGTCCTTTGGATTTTTACTAGATCTGATGGTCTGTTGTGGTTTTTATTTAAAATAATAAATTAATCATTCGTTCATCACTTTTCGTTTATCCAGAGCAAGAACCAATGGACGTTGACAAGAAGTCAGATGAGGGATACCTCAGCACCACTCTCATCTCCATCTCTGAAATGTAAGTTAATTACTACAAAACACGAATTTATATTCATATATTGTATATAATTGATATTCATATCGATATATTCATTGAATAAAATGTTTAATGAGATATATATTTCTTAAGAATTATCACATATTGTGCAACAACAAACGCACGTTATGATTTTGCCAAGTACGATGCGATCCTGGATTAACATCTATGTTGATCCTGGAACATCATGTTTGTTCAAATGTAATCTATACCTATTCCCTACCCCTAAATCCAACCATAACTGTAAATTATTCCCAAAATCAGAGGGGAATAATAGTTGGATAACAATCATGAAGAAGTGCATAAACCTAAACTGAACGTAAACGGTAAACATATGCCTTAATGCTGATTGGAATATTGTTTCAGGATCAACATAGATGTTAATCCAGGAACATGTCCTACTTGGTGAAGTCAGGTTGGCGACTCACAAACAGCCCATGATTATAAAACATACATACCATTTTTTTCCCCAAACAAAATACATTTAACTTCGATTAAACATTTAGCTTTAGATGAAAATGTTCAATGTTTAATGCTACAATATTCATATTTATAGACCGAATTCAGTCCTAAAAGACCCAAATGCTTTACATAATGTACGTTTACGTTTACAACTGAACATTTACATGCATTGGTGGTTCATTTACATAATTTGGCCATAAAAATGCAAAGTTTTGAAAACTGGTTTCATGCGGACATTTTTGAAATCAAAACAATTAAAGTCTCAGTGTAACGACCAAAACAAAAAAGCACATTTTGTTTAAGTGTATAGTGTTCATGAGTGAACAACAATGGTGGATTACAGGACTGTATGTGAGCATACAGTGTTTGCAGTGTTACACAGTGACATCGCCACCTACTGTACTGGCATACAGTATACTATCCAAAAGGGAGGAGCGCAGTTGTGGGGGGGGGGGTGGTTTTCATACATCATTGTCATGCAAACTGGATTGGAAAAACTCTTTTTTTTTATTTTTAAATATTATAATTCTTAAATATAGGAAACCACAAGAATATAATGAGAACCTCATGCCAATGTCACCTGAGGTCTACGGCGAGCTGGAGCGCATGGTATGGACAATATTAATATTTATATTTACCCAAAAAAATTGTTTAAAAATGTAACAGTTCAGTATTAAGTTATTTGATCTATTTCTCTCTATTCTAGAATCGATTTGATACTCTAAATTTGGAGGTAAGTAATGTTATTGAATAGACAGATAGCAATATTATATCTATATATCGAGATATGACATAATTTCATCAATATTTATGGTTTTTATGTTTCTTTTGGCAGCCATCAGACTTGATGTCATAGAAAACGCAGATGACTCAAAGGGTTTCCTCCACTGTTTTTTTTTTTTGCAATGACGCAAACGAAAAAGGAATAATTCTGCAAGACGACGTTATTCCTCTCTTTTTCATGCTAACGTTAAGAAAAACAACAACATTGTATTCACTGTCATCTATAGCGAAGAAAAACAGATTGAATTTACCCCACAATAACCTCAGCATTTATTCTATAATAGAAAAACAACATTTTAAGCAGGGAATTTGTGTATGAACAAGAAACTCAGATTGGATACATTTCAGAATAAAATGGTTTCTTCTGTATTTTCTATAAATGAAACGAAACCTATTTTAAGGACTATCACATATTTCTTTAAACATTTAAGCATTTTATTCCACATATGACTAATTTAATGCGAAAAATATATTTCTATTTGCACATTTTGGCATTTTTGACACAGACCAACAATATGAAAATCCTTCCATACATTTCCAAGAGCTAATATTGTAAACATTTTGTGAATAAAAACAACTAAAGCCAAAAGATGTACATCTCAGTTAAACCCACCAACTGCAGTAACCTGTAAAAGAAAAATATGTGTTCGAAGTTATATATAGTATGCCTTGTATGTAATATATTGATCGTTTTTACTGTAATATAAAAGAGAAATTAAAAATGTATTATGAGTCTACAGGAAACACATTTGCAGAAAACAATCCAATCCCATTAATGCGATTTTCACTGAGTACATTTACATGGACACCAATAATCCGGCAATTTTAATATGATTAAGACAATGCTCTGATTAAGAGTCTACCATGTAAACAGCGGTTTTTGATTAATTTAATCTGATTAGGGTCATAATCGAACTAACTAGAAATCGAATTAAGACATGTGGAGTATGCTGATTTTAGTCGCATTATTGAAGTGCAGTACAGACATGTAAACACCGTAATCAAACTATTACCATCATGTAGGACCTTTCGCCACATTTTGCGACAGGATAATCTATACACACACACACACACGGCTGTTTGACACTATTCTCTGCACCTACCGAGTCAGTATAGCACCACAGACACATACACCGCGAAATGTGGAGTTTGTTTTCTCGCATTTGCCGTGCGGTATCAAATTCCATTAAAACAACACTCTTCCAGCAGTCCTTAATTCGTACTCGCATCCAATATCTCAGTTTGTCACGGGGGCATACATGAAATGTTCCTGAATGAAAGTGAAACTGCCAAACTGGAGCTGAAGAATTAAAAATAAAACACCCGAAACTCCAAAGGAAACGTGGAAAACGTGGTGACGCAATGACGTTAATCAATCTATGTGCCATAACATGTAAAACGGGATCATGAAAGGAACATTCAAAAAGTAACACCTTAATCAAATTGTCTTAATCAGATTAGGGCAAATCATTCGATTACTGATGTCCATGTAAACATAGTCACGTTAAACTGCATATCATAATTGCAATACTAAAAATAGTCCTAAAATAGGCTTCGTTTTCTTTAAGTAAAGAATTTCTGAAGTTCCTTCTTTACAATTTTGAGGCCAAAAAAATCATCTCAGGATGTGTTTTTGCCAGTTAAAAACAAAAGCTAAAGAATTTGAGGAAAATTCTGATTTAACATGTAAGCTGTTTGGTGTTTACTTTCCTAAACACTGTTTCTGTAAGACATCAATTTTACATTTTCTGAACTTGCTGGTGCTTCATTTAGTATTATATCTATTTTTTGTACTTTGTGTAGATTTATTTTCTCTTCTTTTGCACTGGATTGTGGTGTTGTGTGTAAGAGAAATATTTTTATTTGTTAAATAAGTTTTTTTTTTTTAAACCTTAAAAAATTGCACCTTAAAAACGTTTGTCACCAACCAAGAACAAATCGAAAACCCCAACAAACACCACTTTAAAGCCGAAGTTTTGTAAATATTGTGAATGAATAAAGATAAACGTTTAAAAACGGCAGACGAAAACCACTGTTGAAAGGCTTTATTGTTTTTACATAGCATTTCGAATGTGTAATATAATTCGAACAAACATCTACAGCACAACATAACTAAATGACTAATTAACAATAAAATCAAAGTTCAATTTCACAACATCGCAATACATTCGCGGTAGTAAATAAGAAACGCCGCTAAAAAAAAAAGAAGTAACAATTTTCTCCGTAAAAACGAAAAACAATTTACACAAGATTGCTAAAGTGCGACAAGTAAAACCAATTTAGATACGAATAATGACCTACTGTAGTTTTGTTTGTTGTGAATCTTTTGGTCGTTTTTTTTTTTAAACAAATTGTCAGCAGTTAAGCACATACACACACATTACAAAACGCCATTTACAATACTTCAACAATAGTGTCCCACTAGAAAACAAACACACACACTCAGCTTTGGAGGTGCTCTTCAAGTAAACGTGCCTCTTTGTCCATCAGACTACAATAAATCAATCCGCAAGCTTATTCGCTTAAAACGTGTGCTTATAGACATAAAAACAACTGTTTTCTAGATTCTTATTACATGACGTGGCAACACGTTTAGACTGCATTTACACTTATGTACTGCCTTACTGATTGTTTGTTCGTTGTCAACATTTAATCTTGTCATTTCTTTATGTGCTGAGAATAAAACTGAAAATCTGAAATCGTTGCTTGGTTCTTTTTGCACACAACAAAAAAATGTACACAACATTTGCTTATTAGTGTTAGATCATTAACCCTTTATCAGGTGACGAACCATCTATGGTTACTTCATTGACATTGATTACAATGTCTCAAATTCTAAAACTTCAATGGTCCTGTGATAACCCCCAGTGGCATTCCAGGACTTTTCCATTGAGTATTTCAATGAGTGGCCTGTAAAGGGTTCAGGTGTCAATAACAGGAAATTTGAGTATTACAATAAACAGGCAGGTGCAACAATGGTCCTTCTAGTGCTTAAAGATAATTTCAGTGATATCAAGTTTTAGTTTGGTAACATTAAGTAGATGTGTATTAAATATAGGAATTACTTATAGTACAATGACAAACGCTAAATTCATGTTTGACAGTCTAAAGTGTTGCCAGAATGAAAACATTAGAGTTATAGTTTTCATAATTTCCCAAGAAATATGCATATTTAATACCAAAATATGAATCTTAAGAAATTAAAACTTATTATACTGTAGATCATCAACATATTAAATACAGGCAATTCTACAGTGAAAGGGCAGGTGGGAAACGGTTGTTCAAGTGCTTTAAAGTAATTTCGACAACATTTCAATATATTTTAATTAGTTAAGTAGACGGGTATCAAATACAGGAATTGCATGTAGTACAATATAAGGGCAAGTAATCTACTCAGTGATTTATTCATTGTTAATTTCATTAAACATATTGTAAACTAGAGCAGTGCATTAAATACAAGAATCGATAGTAGCACAATAATAAAGAGGCAGCTTAAATAAGTTTCTGTAGGAATAAAATACAGAAATGATCTGTATTACAATGAAGGGGAATGTGAAAATGTGGTCCTTTTAACGCTTTTAAGCAATTTCCACAACCCTTTACAGTATGTCTAAACTTTAATTATACACTTTAAATATGTAACAAATACAGGATATTCCTGTACTACAGTAAACAGGCAGGTATGAAGTAAATTTGGTAACATTAAGTTTGAATTTGTTAACATTGGTTTAGTAAACCATCATCAAATCCTGTATTTTATACCAATCTACTTAACTAATGTTAAACATTTTCATAACATACTGCAAAGCAGATGAAGGTATCAAATACAGGAAATTCCTGGAGAACAATGAACACGCAAGTACGAAAATGCTTCTTTGGTTGCAATAAATAATACTTTAACAGCATTTATTAATCTTGGCTATACTTAATTACTACATTTCTGTTCAATTATACTAATATACCATACATTATGTTGAACAATCAGGAATTAACACAGTATATGAATTAATATTAACCTAGATTAACAAATGCTGTTTAAGTTAATTATTACTGACACCAAACTTATGTTAACAAATTGTAAAACTGATAAACATAACAATAAACGGTAATGGAATTTCATTTGAAGAAAATAAAGCTGAATTAATATAATAAAATAAAAAAGTGCAAATATTTTTGACAATCAAAGAAGAGCGTCACCATTTGTAGCATATTCACAAGACGGAGTACAATCGAAAATAAAAAAGGCATAAATAACTACTACCGCTCCTCACGACTCGCGCCTAAAATAGACGATAAAGAAATAAGTTAAATATAAAAATAAATCCAAACACTTCCCACCCAACGCTTCCCGCTTTCATCAAGCTGCCTTTTCTTAAATATCAGTTTGACATCATTTTGCTTCTATGATTGTAAGTGAACTACATATATACACGTTTTATATATAGTATATGAAATTTAAATTATGTTCGCATGAAGATACAGCTAAATAAGACTTGTATGAGGCTACATTCCTCCGAGTGTACAGTAAAACTAAGTTACACATCACGCGCACACACAAACACCACAAAACGGGCTAAAAGTGGCCAAACACGTCCTTTTTTTTTTAGGGTTTTGTACGTTTTCTTTGTATAAATGCATACCTCAGACACACAGAGCATCTCTATAGCATCCCGTCAAGGTTTTTCTCTGCAGTCTCTTTTTCGCTGTCGGCGCTGCTCTCCTTCGGGCTGTAGGTGTTGTGATAGTCCTGCAGGATTGTCACCACATCGTGATGGCCAAAATGAATGGCTTCATCCATCGGAGTGTTTCCCCACCTGTTTGAGGAAAAAATATTACGTTTAAAGAAACAGCACCTGGGGTTACACACTGACAACATATTTTTAACATGCTGACATGAATTTCTGCTAACCTTTTAACTAGTTTAACACATTACTAACACATTTTAGCATGCACTGTAAACCCTAATGTTGACTTTGCTTAAACACTCAAGTTGTTTTAACTAAACATTACTTAAACTATTGCATTTTGGTACCATAACTTGTTAATATTTGTTAGGGTAACTTATTCACCTTTAAAAACCATAAACTAGTAGTACTTAAGTTTGGTGAACTGAACAATTTAAGTATAATCTACAAAACCGGCAAGTTAAATAAACTTAAATATGCAAGTCCATTGCTCAGTTAAATTGAGGCAACGAGTTTACTCAATTAATTTAGTTCAGCCAACTTATTAAGGTTTTCAGTGTGTTGTTAACATGATTTAACATTGCTAGTATGTTTCTACATGAATTAGCACATCGATGATGTGATATAACATATTACTAGCGTGTTTCTAACATGCTTTAACTCTTTGCTAGCATATTTTCTAACATTTAACACACTTTAATGTTGCTGATACGTTTTAGCATTAACTGCTAGCTTGTTTTAATAAGTACAACACGTTTGTTAGCATTTTTTTTCTTACATGATCTAAGAAACTGCTGTTTGTACATGTATAACACATTTTAGCATTGTTGCTAACTTGATTTAATAATTTGCTAACATGTTCCTAAGATGTTTCTAACACTGCAAATGCTTTGATGCATGTTTGAAGCGTGTTTAAACCCATTGTTAGCATGTATTTATGTTAAGTAGCACATTGATTGTGACATAACATGCTGCCACTATGTTTCAAACACTCTTTGCTAGCATATTTTAGCAATTTCTTTTTTTTTTTTTTTTTTTTTTTTAAAGATTTATTTTTGGCCTTTTTTGCCTTTATTAAGTGGATAGGACAGTATTATAGACAGGAAGCGAAGTTGGAGAGAGAGAGGGGGTAGGGACGGGAAATGTCCTCGAGCCGGGATTCGAACTCGGGACGCCCTGAAGTGCTACTGCACCATATGTCAGCGCGCTAACCACTAGGCTATTGCGCCAACATATTTTAGCAATTTCTAACAGACTAGTTAACACAATTTAACATGTTTGTAGCATCATTTACAACCTTGTACATGTTTTAACACATTGCTAGCCTGTTTCTTTGTGAATTATTGCATCAATAATGTGAAATAAAATGTTGCAAGCATGTTTCTAACACGTTTTAACTCTTTGCTACCATGTTTACTAACACACCGATTAACACATTTTAACATGTTGCTGGTATGTTTTAGATTGAACTACTGCTAATGTAATACGCATAACACATTTTAGCATGTTGCTAACATGAAGCAACACTTTGCTAACATGTTACTAAGATATTTCTAATATGAATGAACACACTGCAAACATTTTAACATGCCTGTAGAATGATTTAACACTGCTTGCATGTTTTACCACATTGCTAGCCTGTATCTATGTGAATTAGCACATTGATAATGTGATGTAACATGTTGCTAGCATGTTTCTAACATGATTTCCCTTTGCATGTTTAAGCATTTTCTAACATTATTTAACACACTGATTAACAGATTTTAACATGTTGCTGATATGTTTTAGCATAAACTGCTAACACATTTCAACATGTAAAACACATTGTTAGCAAGATTTAGCATGCTGCTAACATGATTTAACACTTTGCTAGGATGTTGCTAAGATATTTCTAACATGGATTAACATTCAACAACAGGTGTTTTAACATGTTTACAGCATGATTTAACACTGCTTGCATGTTTTAACACATTGCGAGCATAATTCTGTCAATTAGCGCATCAATATTGGGTTATAACCCATTCCTAGCATGTTTATAACACGTTTTAACCCTTTGCCTGCTTGTTTTGTAACATTATTAAACATACACATTTTAACATGTTATAGGAATGTTTTAACTACTGCTAACATGTTTTAACATGTACATTGTTAGCATGTTTATTACATGATTTAAGAAATTAATGTTTCAAGGCGTAATTCTATGTGAATTGGCACATAGATAATGTAATATTACATGTTGCTAGCATGCTTCTTACATGTTTTAACCCATGTTTTCAAATATTTTGCACACTGATTAACACATTTTTGATTTGTTGCTGGAATGTTTTAGCATGAACTGCTAACATGTATAGCATCATAAACATGTTTCTGTCATGATTTAAGAAATTGCTAATGCTTTAACATGATTAAATGCATTGTCACCATGATTTAAATAGTTTAAACATGTTTATACGCTTCAGGTAAAACAGGTATGCAGCAAAACACAAAGATCTGCATTGTTGCAGTATTTGACATTCATACCTGTCCTTGGGCACTGGATTCACTTTACAGGCTTCTAGCAGAAAACGCACAACCTCAGCATGGCCTGAAACCCACAGAAGATGCACATTAGCATGAGAGAGAAACGAGATCAGTCATAGGAAACAAACAGAAAGTCTTGGTGTTGAAAAATGGGATAAAATCAAAAGATAGAGAAGTTCCTGGCAATTTAACCTTCAGCAGCAGCTACATGAAGAGCCGTTCTTGAGTCGTAATCTCTCTGCTCCATATCCATCGATGACAGCGCAAACCTACACACAAAGACAAAAACAAAACATGCTCAAAACTGACGGTTTAATGCAAAATTGTACAGAAAATTCAAGAAGGTGACTCTATTGGTACCTTCTCAAAGCAGACACGTCCCCTGTGTAGGCCGCAAACAACAAGTTGATGACAGACTTGACCTGAAAGAAAACAGAGGATTTATTTGTGGAGCAGTCATCACATCGGCATAAAGACATCAATGTGCAGCAAACTTTGCGAAACTAATAATACAAACCACACAGAACAGATGAAATTAACAAATACTAAAAATCAACAAAAAAATTATTAAAAACAAAAAGAAACAGGTCAAAAAACAAAACTGATAAAACAAATTAAACTGATGAAATAAAAAACTATAAAACGACAAACAAAACTTAAAAAACTAAATGAAACACTCCACAAACAAAACTAGTAAAACAAACAAAACAGAACAGATGAAACTAGCACAAAAACTAAATGGGACACAACTGAAACTAACAAAATAGGACACTAATAAAGTAAACAAAACAGGAAACAAAAACAAACCAACCAGGACAAGCAAAACTAACAAAATCAAACAAACAAACAATCAGGACACGACAAATGTTACTTACAGAATAAAAGAAACGAAACAAGAAAAACAACAAAACAGGACAAAAGAAGCTAATATAAAAAACGAAACAGGACACAAACAAAACTAACAAGACAAACAAAATGGGACAAGTGGAAGACAAATGAAACTAATAAAACTACCAAAACAAGAGACAAAACAGGACACAAAATAAACAAAAATTAAACATGACAGAAATGAAACTAACAATCAAAACACAAGCAAAATTAAGACAAATGAAAATCTGACAAAAAACGAAACGAAACTGACACATTCTTCATAGTTGTAATGTTTTATTAATTAGTCATATACAACCAAAAGACACAGTAAATAAACAAAATTTTGTGTGTATCAATCATTTATTAAAACAGTAAACCACAGTGACAACAAAATAAATAAAAACAAGTCAACCTCACTTAAAGAATGTGTTTGGCAAAAACAAGTTATACATTTATTTAGCAAAAACACATAAGGTTATAAGGTCAATAAAAACATTAAATAAATGCAATACCAGTCACTTGAAATTCAAGACATTCTTTAAAAAAATAAAACAAAAGTTCAAGTTGTCAGTTGATGGTAAAAAAAAACAACAACAACCGAAAAAAGCACTTTTAATTACATTCCTGAAGTCTCAAGAGGCACAGTTTAAGTTTCAGAAATAATTTCCTTAATGGACAATGTAATGAAAACCTTTCAGGTATCAGTAAACAGCTACAGTAGATATTTAATCCAAGAGAACACTGGATAACAGACATTTTAAAAGCAGTTTTGGCATCAAGACTAACTTGCGTTGTGAAACCAATAGTTGCACAATCTCTCCTCTCTGCTCAGTCAACCATCTGCACTAGAAATAACATTTACTTACTCGGTTTGAGCAATATCTGTTTTCTTATAATTTGTGCAAAGAAAACAATTAGACTGATTTATAAAGTTACACTTTATACAGACCAGAACTTTACCTGTTCACATTTAACAATTCTGTCATAAAAACACACTGCATTTAAAACCAAATACTGCCTGAAATAAGTTAACAGAACATACATTTACAAGACATTTAAACGTCATACCACAAACAAAACTTACAAATAAAACATTAAATAAAAGAAACCGTAACTGTTAGGAACAATTTTTCAAAGGTCTTTGTGGTTTTCTATAAATGTTTTAAATATCTTATAACGTTTGTAATTCAGCTCATTGTTTTCAAACAGGATTCCTGAACACTCAAGAAGCTCTAACAAAACAGTTTTGCTGACAGGTAGGTTCAGGTTCAAATTGTTTACTTACAAACAAAATATTTATTCAAATTAGGAAAGAATAAAGTAATTTGAATCAGTATTGGGGAAAACTAAATAAAACTAAACATACCACCTCTGTCTTAACACAATATTTCACAGATTTTACTCAATAATACTGTATTATTACCCAGATACGAATATTTCATATCATTATTTGGTCCTTGCTGATTGCCCTAATTTTAACATCAAATAAGATTGCACAATTGCAACAAAATTGCCGCTTTAAAGGGTCTTTGGCAGATAGTGTACATTTCAGGCAAAACCCGACAGCCTCTTAAAATCAAAACAAACATACAATAAGCAAATAAAACTAAACACAAAAACACACTAGAGATGCACTGAAATTTAAATAAATATTGTTTTGATAACTTAATTTGAGTGTTGATTATGAATAATTCGAGTAATTATTTGATTATTAAATAAACAAATTAAAATTGTTTCAACATTTAGGTCAAATTCATTAAAAAGTCAGATATATTAATTCCTCTATACACACAAAGCACTATAAAATAGGTTGGTGTTAGTGTGGCCAAGTGCATCTTAAGTTAAACATTTCAGCTCAGATTTGTTTAATTTCTAATTCCTAAAAAAACCACAAATGTAAAAAACAAACAACTATAAAACAACACAAGGCATTTAAACAAACAACAACAACAATAAACGAACAAAACAAAAAAACAAATAAAACAAAAGATAAAAAAAAACACAAAGCAAACCAAAACATGCCAACAAAACAAATTGAAATAAAAAACACAAAGTGAACAAACATACAAACAAGCCAAACATAAACAAAAGAAAATAAATCAAAAAACTAAATGAAAAACATAAAGCCCAAAAAAACAAACACAAAACAAAAAACTCTTTAAACCCAAGGACAGATGGAAGAAAAGTTCCTCCTCCTAGTTTCTCTCCATCCTATAGACTACAGTGGTGGAAGTGTCCGCATCTGTTTCGGGACAAACTTTTTTCCACACTTTGTCAGCGAGCGCCAGTTCCTGCTGAAGGCTCGCATAGTCCATCGGTTCGAGACTCTGCTGCTGCTGCGGTTCAACCAATACGGACACGGATAGATTATCAGATTAGATCATTTCATAATGGCATTTCCTGCTTGGATTAGTACGGATGGTGGAGAAAGAAGAAAACAGGCAAACGCTGAAAACTTAAGCAAGCCAGCAGAACAGAGCTGTTTAGGTGTTATTTGGTAGTAAAGAAGCAGAACAGCCATATTTAACCCAAATCAAGGCACACTGGTGGTAGATTACGGTGTTTTAAAGCAAAAAGGATGCTGGTCCTCCAGAAGAGGGCAGATAATCAAGAATGCCGGAATAGAAATGAGAAATTGCTGAGGGAAGTGAAAAAGACTGCAGGACAGTTTGTCAGCACACATATATTAGTATGCACACACGCACGCACGCTTTGACAATATGTCAATTTTACAGGATTATTTGCATCTATCAAAATATTTTTTTTTATATTTTATTAATTAAATTTCAGCTGTTTTTCCATTTTGTTGTAAAATAACATAAAAATAAAATAAAATAAGTACATTTATTTAAAATTGGTACAAAATTAAGACATAATATTAAAATAATATTTTATGCGCAATATATTTTATGAGTACATTTTTACAGAACCTTTTGGGTGAGTAAAACTAAAAGCTATCAATATATTGTATAGAAATAATCCATATTTAAGTGCTCAGCATATATGAGTACACCCCATTTTGAAAATGAATATTTTTATCCATTTCTCAGAGAATATAGGTAATATATATTGGTGCATTTGAACAAAACACATTTATTAAACAGATATATTTATTAAAATAATATTTTGGTCACAGAACATCTTTAGAAATAGAAAGAAAATACATTTTTTTAACTTACAAACTACAAAAATTCAACAAAAAATTATAGATTTTTTGTTTCTCTTTAATTTTGCTCTTTTTAAAAATTTTTATTTTATATTTTTCTCAAACATAAATTTGGGTGTACTTATTTTGGGCCGTTATCAAATGTTTTTTTAGATCAGCTCCAGATTTGGCTTCAATACTGACTAATGTATCTAATGTATATGCACAAATATAATATTGTAAAGCTTCCTTTAGACAATAGAAATTTAAATGAGAGATTTGCGAGGGGTGTATATCTCATATAAGTTAAGCACTGTGTGTGTGTGTGTGTGTGTGTGTGTGTGTGTGTGTGTGTGTGTGTGTACAGCAGAGAATAATATTAGAGAATTAATTTCAAAGTAACTGCTTAATCCTATTAAAAATGTTCCTAACAGGAATAAAAGTATAAAAGTAAAAGCATATTTCATGTTTCTTGCTTCTACAATCAGTGCTGTTCTCTAATTTTGATCAATGTGGCTTTAATTCTAGTGTGTGTGTTTGTTAAATCTGAATCCAAGTGCATCTACAAAAACATTAGATAGATTTGTGGTAGTTGCATTATTTCTGGTAGTTGCATTAGATTTGTGGTATCTGCATGTTGTCTGAGTTGAAAGAATGAATCTGTCACTCACCCGTTGGTCTCCGCCTTCTCTGCGTGGATCCAGTTTCTTGGCAAAGTGGCGCAAGTTGTCATAGTTGTGGAAATTAAACAGTTGGACCAGATCCTGAAAAAGAAACGAACGGAAGACTCAATGTAGTAAAAGCGCAACCAAAACTTTCAACATTAACTATCACCTAAACAACAACAACAAAAAAAAGCATAACCCTGTAATTAATTTGAAAACCCTATTTGCTTCAAATGGGACCTATTATGCAAAAATCACTTTTTTAAAACCCAGTTGTGTGGCAACAGTGTGTGAATATAGCCAGCTTTTAATGGTAAACATTTATCAATTTTATTTTTTATAATCACACTTGATAAAAACAGTCTGCAGAAACACTTTGATTGACATTCTCCCTTTCTACGTGTCATCAGAGGGGGGAAAGCCCTGCTCATTAGTGACCATCTCTCCCTCATTAGCATAGGAAGTTACTCTTGTTTGTAAATCTGTCACTATGCTGACACATAGGCATATGTAGCTCCGCCCTCTTAAAAAAAAAGAGCACAATCTCATTTGAATTTAAAGCGACAGTCACCAAAATGGCACAACTGATCAAAGCCTAAAAGGGGCAGATTTAAAGAGAGTTATAAAACATTATTTGTGAGGTATTTTGAAATGAAACTTCACATACACACTATAGGGACATCAGATAATTATTTTACATCTTGTAAAAATAGGTCCCCTTTAAAGTGTATTGAAATGAATATTTTTATAGATTTTTATAACGTATACATTTTTACCGTTATGCACAATCTAACAATTAATCAGCTGAGATGATATAGATTAATACCGTGCAAAACTGGATTCCCCTCACGCTGTTGCCCAGTTTGTCAAGAGGTGGAGACCAGCACATGATTCCCATCACGTTGGGCACGACCAGCAGGATGCCTCCGGAAACACCTGATTTAGCCGGCAGACCAACCTACCAACAATAAAACATTTAGAATTTTGTTTCAAATTGTGGATGTGTTTGCTTTACTTTGAAGCATCAATTGCATTAAATATTTCCTCGGGTGCATTCAAAACGTACATGGAAAGCGAACTGTCCGGAGAAGTCGTACATGCCGCAGGAGTGCATGAGGCTCAGGGTGTTTCGCACAGCCTCGGGGTTCACCACTCGCTCGCCTGTGATTGGACAGAAGCCGCCGTTCGCCAGAGTTGCTGCCATTACACTGGCACTTTCACAGGTCACCTCAATGGAACACAGCTAAACAGACAAAAACAATCATTTACTTTTCTGATATCTTGATTCTTAAAGATTAACATTTGAATGTTGCATCTATATATCAAATTTTGCCACACAATGTTATGTGAAAGCACCAAAATAACCTCGCACGCAACCCTAAATCACCACACCATTTTTTTATATCTCCACCATCATTACTAGACACGCCCCTTGAATGCTGATTGGCTGCAAGTGTGTTTTGGGCAACGATCCAACATGCATTCCAAACAATTGGTTTGTGCACTTTTAATTTGTAGGTATTTTACATCAAAAATGCCTGTTAGTTTCAGATGTGAAAAATAACCATTAATAAATCATGGGTGTTTTCCATTTATTAATAAAGTCTAGTGTTATGGGACTTTAAGACCCCATCCACACGAACATGGGTAATTTCAAAACTGCACTTCTTCCTGACATCAGCGTGTGTGCAGTTTTCTCTGTTCTGACCCAGCCAACACGGCTGGGTCTACACGATACGGAATATGCAATACATTTGCAGCAAACGTGCAAAATTTGCCTTATTAGTGACATATTCATTTCAATACACTTTAAAGGGTGCCTATTATGCCCGTTTTCACAAGGTGTAAAGTAAGCGAATGAGGCAAATTTCATACATTTGTGGCAAACGTATCGCATATTCCGTATCGTTTGCACCGAGGGATGGTAATCCACCTCTGTTCTCAAATTTGCATTGACTCGTATGCAATTTACTTGAGAAAATACTTAATTCTGTGTTTGGTGTGAGCCCTGCACAGAAAGGCATTTATCTCCACATGTTGGTTCGGCGTGCCCTTAACATGCATCGCAGTGCATGAGACTTTTTAAAAACGAAAGCTATATAAAAATACCTGTGTATGTGTGGACAAGGACTAAGTGTTTTGTAAATGCAGCCTTAATTTCTGCTTCAACAACTTTTGATGTTGATAAGTTGAACAAAGTGACTTTTATTGACATTTTTAGTAGTTTTTTTTAATTAATGATACACTGTCTGTGTTGTTCATGTAAATTACGGTAAAAAAAACAGGTAATGAGCTGCTGGTATTGTTCCGGTTGGTTTACAGATTTATTTCTATATCTATTATTTCCTAAACAATATATTAATTCAAACAGTTAGAAATAAAGAAATATCACTTCGCAACTCTAAAGTTATATTTTTGACATCAAAATTGCGGAAATATACAGAAAACTAAATGCAGAAACTGTTAATTAACAGACATTTCTTACATTTAAAGTGAGCATTAATAATGGCATTTTATAGTTTATTGTTAATCATTATTCTTAATGCATTATTACTGCTATTTCAAATGCTACTTTACATGCAGTGTGTGACAACAAAAAGCTATTGTCTCATTTAAAAATAAACAAGATTCATATTTCCAACAAGTGTGAAAAAATGCTCAACTCTTACTAACCTGGAAGTAAAGGTCCAGGATGGAGATCATATCGGTGCCCTCTGGGAAACACTAGAGGAAGAAAAAAAAAAAAGCTTTAGTAGATTTTCAATGGTCTCTAATTGGTATAAAATGTATAAACATACCTTCTTCTCCTTCAAGTAGTAACCAATGGCAAAGTTTCTGTCTCCTGACAATCGCTCTGACTGAAATCTACCAAGAACAAAGAAAAGGACAATTCGGCTTCAAATGGATTTTCAGTAGGAATATCTTAAACTAAGTTAATGTAACTTCCTTTAAATATGATATCGAGTTGCATTTAAAATGAGTTTTAATTTGTTTAACAGGTCACTAACTGTATCATTTGACAACTGATGTCTTTTCAGATATCAGATTTCAGCTTAATTATGTTAAGTGAGTATTTTTGTTCAATTGTTTGCAGTTTGGGCAGCACGGTGGCGCAATGAGTAGCACAATCCCCTCACAGCAAGAAGGTCGCTGGTTCGAGCCTCGGCTGGGTCAGTTGGCATTTCTGTGTGGAGTTTGCATGTTCTCCCTGTGTTTGCGTGGGTTTCCTCCGGGTGCTCCGGTTTCCCCCACAATTCCAAAGACATGCGCTATAGGTGAATTGGGTAAGCTAAATCGTCCATAGTGTATGTATGTGAATGAGTGTGTATGGATGTTTCCCAGTGATGGGTTGCAGCTGGAAGGGCATCCGCTACGTAAAACATATGCTGGATAAGTTGGCGGTTCATTCCGCTGTGGCGACCCCAGATTAATAAAGGGACTAAGCCGAAAGGAAAATGAATGAATGAATGGATGTTTGCAGTTTGATTCAATGTTTATTGCTGATTGTGTACTTAAATAGGCCTTAAATAAGTTTAAATAATTAAGAAAGTATTTTTGCCATTGCAGTACCATGATTAATATGGAAATAAGTACAGAAAATGTAGTAAAAACTTACGTAGCATTACTGAAACCAACATATTCATTTCCTGCCAACTTCTTCATGAAATTCATCACCTAAAGCAAAACCCTTGGTTAAACGTTGAACGTTTTACAGAGAATATCTTGACAGAAATACATTTGATTATATTATACTTACATAGTCAAACTTCTCAGCGTTGCTTACACCTTGCTGAAAATCAAAAATAAGTTGCATGAATGTGTTGTATTATGACAATTAAATATTTTTTAGGTATACATTGTTTGTTTATGCATTGCCATTTAATTTAAAAAAATCAACTTCTACAAAATTTAGACATACACATTGTAGGCACAGAAAGTCTATAAATTAGATTAGCAATTGTAGTAAAATCAGTTCTCTACAACTTACAAGAGGCATTTCAAATGAAGAATGGAAAAATTAAATGGCTCAACTAGATTTGAGTAAATTAATTCAAAGAAATGAAGGCAAACAGTATTATCGTTGGGGAATCACAGATATAAGTTGTTAAAGGGAGTGTGAAAATAAATCAGACAAAACTAAAAGACTACAAAAATTGTCAAGTCATTTGAACTGTGTGTTGTCTGTAAGTTTGCTTTAGTAGATTTCTAGAGAAACTATAGTGAGACATTGTACATCTCATGTAATGCAATGATTTGACTCTCAAAAATAAGTTTTTTCCACATTGAAGAAATGTTTACAAAGCATTGTATCTTATTAAATAATTGGATTTTTACATTAGAAAATTTACCAAAAAAAAGACAAACACAAGAAACAAAATAAAGATTGATTCCTGTTCCCACAGTAATTAAGCAGAATGGCATTAGATTTTCTGTCAAAGCAAATGAATTGTGCTAATGTAGCTTAGCATTAGCGGTGTTTCAAATTTGTTCAATGAGGAAAAACAAATAAATGAAAGGGAAATTACCAACGTCATTGACCTGTTGGGAGGGTCAAAATTTCCCACAGTTCCTAATGCTGTAAAATACGCAACAACAATAAAACCACAAAAATCCTTCACACAGACATCACACATCACCACCCCGACAGGCTTGAGCAAGGTGTGCATCATGCAGTGGATTTATCTTAATCACAAAACTGGAATTACAAAATCGTTTTTTTTGCTTTCCTTGTTATAAATGTGCTTATACATTTATTTGTACTGTGTCATGATAGATAGGTAAACAAAACCCTGTTTAATAGCATATTTAAAGCTTAAGTTTTAACAAGCATGCTAATGCTAACTAAAAATGGTGAAAAATGTCAACAATGTGCAGCTAACATTTTCAACACACTTTAGCAAGGATGCTAACTACAGACTGTAAATATGGCTAATATAAAGAAATCTTTTAGCAAGGATGCTAACAACAGATTGACAAAATGATAACACTGTGAGGTCAAGAAAGCCCTGTGCGGCTAACATTTTAATATACGTTTTGGGAAGAATGCTAACAACAGATTGTGAAAAAAAAAATTAAGATAAAGAATTCTCTGTTTTAACAGGGATGCTAACTGAACTAACTAAAGCTAGCGAAGTTAATGTTATTGATATAAATTTTAACACTGATGCTAATTACAGATTACAACAAAATGTGTTTTAAAGAAACCTGTATGGCTAGCATATTTAATTTTTAACACGGATGCTACCTACACAAAATGATGTAAAAAAACACCAGTGAAGCTAAAGTTAACACAGATACTAACTACAGATTATAAAAATGACATTTTAGCATTTTTAAGTTAACACTGAAGCTAACTACAGACTGTCAAAACAATAACAATGTGTTAAAGCCTTGTGCAGCTAATATTTTTATCTATGTTTTAACATGGATGCTAGCCTTGCAAATACCAATGCAACATGGCAGCAAAATGCAGTTTGCCTTTAATGTATGCTTTAACGAGGATGCCAACTACAGTTTGTCAAAATCATAAAGTAAGTGAAGGCCTGCGCAACTAATATTTTAGTACACATTTTAGCACAGATGGAAAGTACAGTTTATGGAAAGTGATAAAGAAAGCCATGTGGAGCTAGCATTTTTAAAGTCAGATTTAACAAAGATGCTATTTTTAGGTAAACAAAGCCCTATGAAGCTATCATTTTGTAAATACATTTTAATATAGATGTTAACTACAGATTGTAGAAACAACAACAATGCTATGTAAAAAGAGCTCTGTGCAGCGAGCATATGTAATTTTAGTGAGGGTGCTAAATACAGGCGTTTGAAATTGTAACAAAGTGAGATAAATGAATCCCTGTGCTGCTAACATGTTTTACATACATTTTAGCATAAATGCTATCTACAGCTTATGGAAATGACAACAATGACAGGTTAAAAAGCCCTGTGCAGCTAGCATTTTTATTTGCTAAATACAGATCATTAAGATTATAGAAAACCGAGGTAAACTATTTTTGACATACATTTTAGCACAATAGACTGTGGAAGTTACAATGAGAGATAAAGCTCTACGTAGCTAGCATTTTTATTTTATATTATATTTTTATTTTATATTATATTTTATTTAACTTTAGCTTGTCAAAATAATATCAAAGTGAGTTAAACAAAGCCATTTGCAGCTAACATTTTTGACACACATTTTAGCATATATGCTAACAACAGATTATTAAAATCACAAAAATATAAGGCAAACAAAGCTTTTTGAACATTAACTTGTTTTAGCCTAGATGCTAAACTACCCTAAACTCTTTTTCTCGCATGTTTGCTCTTTTCCCCTTATCTGCCCCATCCCACTTTTCCGTTTCCCTCTTCAATATAATCCTTTCAACGTGATTATTCATAACCTTAATCTGACGAGAGAGAGAAAGTAATCA
Source organism: Danio choprae (assembly GCA_903798125.1). Taxonomy (NCBI): domain Eukaryota; kingdom Metazoa; phylum Chordata; class Actinopteri; order Cypriniformes; family Danionidae; genus Danio; species Danio choprae. The sequence goes on from CAIGQW010031024.1 coordinate 868,301, forward strand.
GATTAAATCCACTCATCCTTGTGATCCGTTCTCACGTCAAATATCCACAAACACATCACGGCAAAAACATTTGGTAAGGCACTTTTAGGTTATCAGAAAAATGGGAATTGTCTTGCACTTAGCACACTGTGTAGGAAGCACAGCTAACGCCACAGTTTTAAACACAAATACAAGTGGACTAAAATAATGCGATTTACCTTGAGTAGGGAGGTACAAACTATGGCGCCAGCGTTTACCATGGGATTGTGGGGTTTATCTGGGAAAAATAGACAAATCAATCAATCAACAAAGATGATTCTGAGTAAATGAAGCCCAGACATTTCCAATATACATTTCAGAAACATCCATCATAACAATCCTCACCATCTTCATTAAGGAAGAGTTTGTTGAAACGAAGACCGCTGGGTTCCTTTCCTATAAAGCGGTGCACGTATTCGGTGCCGTGATCGTGAACAGCAATTGCATATTTTAGCGGTTTCACACATGACTGCAGACAAAATGGAACTTTAGTGTCGCCCGCAGTGTATCTGAAACACAAAAGGGCAGGTTTCGATTTAAAATAGCAAATAAATCAAGTTATGCTTACCTACAGCAGAAAATGTCTTTTGTTTTGTTTTGAAACAATTAAGAAATAGCAGTTTCCATCCATTTCCATCCAATTTCACCACCTTAATCTCCACCTTTCCACACCTTATTCGCCGCGAACGAGCGGGAACAACCATTTGAATCTTTGTCTCGAGACTTCCAATCTCATTCCCTTCCGTTCATTATTAGATGTTAAAAACAGCTCGTTCTGCTGCTTGATGTTGATATTTTCTCATTATATTATTCTGCTTTGTCTGTATAATCATGAGCACATTAGTTTGTAGAGCAAGATTCAATTCCCAAAGGCAACTGAATCGGAAGTTCTTCCGCATTGAAGAATAAGGTCAATAGCAATGCTTCCATCAATTCCAAATATGCTAATTAAATGTATGGCCAAAACTGTATAGTCTTCAGTGTAATACAAAATGCAATTAATCTTTGTTAATGTTACAAATTTAACAATTTCTAGTGCCCAAATGGTTTAAATTAGCTTAAAATCTTAGTCGCATACCTTAAAAAAATGGTTTCTGTAGTCTTTCTATATTAGGGTTAAACTTTGCTTGTGTTCTAAACTCTTTCTTGGTTAATTATAATCACAACTCAAACTTGAAGATTCTGCGATTTGACTATTGCATATTCGCACAGTGTGGTAGCGATGCTGAAACGATATATTGTGCAGCGCTAATATCATCTTCAGAAAGACAAATGTCTCACCTTTGACCATCTACAGTGCAGAGAGAAACGGCCCAGAGGTTAGGGCTAAACTTCGCTAGCTGAGGAATGTAATCTGCCACCTACAAATAAAATAAAACAAAACTTAAAATGATCAGTAAACAAACTTTGTTAGAAATGTGTATTATTATTTATTATCTTATAAGCATACCTGGCCACCTGACAGTGATTTAGCGCTCTCATAAATCTGATCGATGTGAGAGGTAAACGACTGAAAGTCCGGAATGACAAACTTCTTCCGAAAAGCCTGAGTTAGCAGCACAATGTTACTTTGCACACACCTGTAAAAAGAGAAAATATAACACAAAAACCTTTTAGGGAAACAGTAACGATGAGATTTGTGGAGCTCATGAGTGCTCTCGAACTGTTCTGCAAACTCAGAATTAGATACAGTTTAACAACTTGTATAATTTATGATATTTTCAACACTAATAATATTTTATTAATCATAATTACAAATCATTCTATGATGTAATTTTTATAAAAATGCTATCAACTTTTTTAATGAAAATACTACGAATTTTTAATGAAATTATTCAATATTTAAAAATATCTAATTATTCATTCATTTTCTTTTCGGCTTAGTCCCTTTATTAATCTGGGGTCGCCAAAGCGGAATGAACCACCAACTTATCCAGCATATGTTTTACGCAGCGGATGCCCTTCCAGCTGCAACCTATCACTGGGAAACACCCACACACTCTCAATCACACACATACACTACGGACAATTTAGCTTACCCAATTCACCTATAGCACATGTCTTTGGATTTGTGGGGGAAACCGGAGCACCTGAAGAAAACCCACGCAAACACAGGAAGAACATGCAAACTCCACACAGAAATGCCAACTGACCCAGCCGAGGCTCGAACCAGTGACCTTCTTGCTGTGAGGTGATCGTGCTACCCACTGCGCCACCATGACGCCCCTTATTTCTAATTATAATACATATAATATAAATAATGAAATATATATATATAGTGATAACTGAGCTAAATGTCTCAAAACTCACTTATTCAAGTTGGCTTTTAATACTTATTTGTATCTGCACTAGTTGTGTATACTTTTATATTATTCTTCTTGTTGTTTCATTGCTCTTGTTTTTATTGTATGGTGTCCTTGAGTTGCCAGAAAGGTGCCTTTAAATAAAAATGTATTACTATTAAATGAAGCAAAAGTATAACAAAAAAAACTAATTCAAACCAGTGTAACAGCGAGCTGAATTAATGAATTATAGACAGGCCTTTTTCTGCATTTCTGAGTAAAACTAAATAATTTATCTACTGCCGGACCTTCAATAATAATAAAACAAAACTGATGTGCCCTTGGAAAACAGCTGATCTGTACAAAACCCATGGCTAAAGTAACAGCTATGGGTTTCTAAATCTTACAATGACTGTAGAATGTTATGTACGATCAAATCCCTATGGAAAACCTTCAGAATAGAGATATGAATGAAACTGGAGATTAAAAACCTAATCATGAGAAAACTGCCTTAAAAACAAGTATTGTGTATGAAATCTACACATGCAAACTGAAAAAACAGCAAAAAAGAATCAATTAATAGTTTATATTTACTTTTTGAAGAGATGTCGATCCAGAGCGCCGTCTGAAGTGGTTTTCAGGGTGACCTTTAACATTTCCATACACTCCTTAAGACGAGGGTCTCCAGTTCGCAGACCTGTGGCTTTCAGCGCCTGAAAACAACAACATTATGAGAGGAAACATTATTCTAGACACAACTATCTGAAAACCAAGATATGTGCTATCTACAGTTCCAGCTTGAAAAGATATGCTAGAGACGGCCTTGCTAGCCTGGGTGCCAGCTGGTGTTTTATTTTACCGTGGTAAACTTGTGAGCTGGAATTTTCTCCTGGCCTTCTGCGATGGTGTAAAACAGCAGATCTTCCAGGCTGGGCAAAATGCCTGCCTTCCTTCTCCTGTGATGTGAAGAAATGCACAAAGAATCCAGTGAACAGACAGATCAAAAGGCAATAAACTCAAGGAAAAGGGTTTGTTGGCAGCAGAAGAGAAAGTGCGCTGATATTGAGTGCAGAATTACTCTCAAAATGTCAGACAGGAGATTTTTTTTACTCTTGATGAAGCTTTTTTTTATATATTTATTTTTGCAGTCCCCCCCCTTTTTCAACAAGCAAAGTTGAAGAGAGAGAGAGAGTGAGAAAGAGAGAGAAAGAGAGAGAGAGAGAGAGAGAGAGAGAGAGAGAGAGAGAGAGAGAGAGAGAGAGAGGAGGAAAGGATGGGATCAGGAAAGGTCCACGAGTCTGGAGGTGATGAAGCTATATATATATTTATTTTTTCAACCTTTTTTTTCAATCTTTTAAATTCTTCTTTGTAATTTTTTTTTTTGAGAATGAACAATTTCATTTGTCAGATACCCTTCTTTGTAATATGTAAATTTACAAAAATGTACAACCATCTGCAAAAATTTACAAACTTGGGAATTTTAATTTGTCCAATTCCCATCTTCAACTTCTGTAGTCTGTCATGTCAGATTAACATGGGAAACTTCACGTTTAAGATTCATATTATTCATTTTCTTTTCGGCTTAGTCCCTTTATTAATCTGAGGTCACCACAGCGGAATGAACCGCCAACTTATCCAGCATATGTTTTACGCAGCGGATGCCTTTCCAGCTGCAACCCATCACTGGGAAACATCCATACACACCCATTCACACTCATACACTATGGACAATTTAGCTTACCCAATTTACCTATACCATGTCTTTGGACTTGTGGGGGAGACCAGACCACCCGGAGGAAACCCATGCAAATACAGGGAGAACATGCAAACTCCACACAGAAACGCCAACTGACCCAGCCGGGGCTTGAACCAGCAACTTTCTTGCTGTGAGGCGATTGTGCTACCTACTGCACCACCGTACTGCCCGATTCATATTATTTCATAATATTATTCTTATTAAGATAAGTTCGTTAGATAGTTATTTTGATGAAATGTTCATGAGAATGTTTCATTCACTGTAATAAAAATGCAGGGTTCCACACAATTCCTTCATGTTGTCCCAACACAAATTGATTACAGTAACTTCACTGTGTTTACAAATTTAAGTTGATTGAACATAAAACAATTAAGTTGTGCCAAAAAATTGTGTCATTTAATCATTTTAAATAAACAGTTTGAACAAGCAGCAAAAATCACTTTTTGAGTGTTTAAATCACTGTCTGACATTGTGAGGTCATCTGACACCTTTTCTCTAAGGAAAGAGGTTAGTCTGTTAGAAAAGGTAGGCTTGTATTATAATTGGCCCTTCTACAGACCGCCTCTCCTTGCTCAGATTTCCAATCAATCAAACTCTATTTGAAGGGTCAATTCAGGTTTGCAAGGGTTATAATTGTGTTAGCAGAAGCAAAGTAATGCATTTGGGGGAAAAATGGGACTTTCTATGGTAAATTTAGGAACTACATTTTGGGACAACTAAAGAATCCCAAAATAACGCCTTTAAAAAAGATGCACTTCGGTTAATATTCTCACCACAAACCATCCTGAAATGAACTAAAGGGTGTCTATGTGAGGTTACTTCAGAAATTTGGTGGGAAAATAATTATTCTTAAACTTGGAATAATTATTTGTGGTTTGAAGTAACGGGAGTTTTGTGTGTCATTTCAGGATGATAAATGTGATTGTGGAACATGGAATGAAGGCATTAAAAAAAAAGAAAAGTATTTTGCATGAGCATGAAATTACCGTAAGGGTAAAACAAAAGACACCAAATAAAAAGAACCAGATACTTACACAACAAATGCAAAGTAGGCAGAACAACCGAAAAGAGAGGGAAATAAAAGAGAAATGAGACATTCAGGCAATAATAACACTGACAACTGAAATAAATAAATGAACAAATGAATAAATACTTAAATAAACACACTAATATGTTATGACTGAGAACATTTCATTCAATTACTAACCTAAAAACAATGAACACATATTGTTTATCAACACTGTAAAAAAGGCTGGGTTCCACACAATCGGTTTGTGTTGGGACAACATGAAGGAATTAAGTTAGCTTATTAGATTTGACCAATTTAAGTGGATTGAACAGAAAACTTAAGTTGCCCCAAAACAAAACTCAAGAATTGTGATGTTTCAGCTCATTTGAAATAAGTAGTTTGAACAAACAGCAAACATCCTTTTTTGAGTGTAAACGCTTTCTAAAGATGTATATAGTAATGGACAGGTTTTGGCTGAGATGCAGCTAAAATAATAAATAAATATATTATTCAAAATAATAATCGGAGTCTTCAAAAAAAATCCTAAATATTGAGAAAATCGCCTTTAAAGTTGTCTAGTTGTAAAGTTGTTTTAGCAATGCAATGAACTGATTTTGACATATTTACAATAGAACATTTACAAAATACCTTCATGGAACACGATCTTTACTTAATAATTAATTATGTTCGGCATAAAATAAAAATCTAATATTTGACCTGTTGGCTATTCCCAAAACAATCCTGTGCACATTTACATCTTTTTATTTATTACCATAAATTACAACTGTCCAAAATAACAAGTTTTCATGTTGCGTTATGACTAAAAAGCAGGGTTATTCCTTGAAAAAGTGGCTTTATTGAAATTAAAACATTGATAAAATTTTTAAAGTATAATCATGTCTGAAAACATTTTAAACAACAACTTTAAAGGATACTCAAATAACTACTCAAAACTGGTTGATAGATCTGCCTCAGCTATTGTTAAAGTGATATCAGAAGCACTTCAATGTGTCCCAAACACAGCGTCGGTCCATCTGACCTGATACAGCATCAAACTAGGACACGTAACCTGACGAGAGCAGCCGCCCCCTCCTGTCCCGTAACCCTGATGATGCAGAGTTAAGCCTTCACTTCCTACCAAAGTCTCAGTACTGATCCTCGCTAATGCACAGGCACTGCACCAAACACACACTCCGCTATTTTTACACACAAACACACCAGAAATAATCCACTCAATGACACGGTCCAATAAACACACTCTTTGTGTGTTTTTTTATGATGGTTATTCGATAATAATAGTTATATAACTGGAGAAAACATGTTAACAAACGATACTAACATTTAATTTACATATACAATATGTAATATCAACACAAACAATTATTTATTCTAAATATACCAACTATTTCACAATATTTATCCAGATTCTATTTAGATTTGAAAATAATGTTCATTAGCTTAGCAACATGCTAACAGCAAACTCTTGTAAAATCAATTGCTACACACACATTACACTGTTACCATAGCAACATACTAACAGCAAATCTTCTTAAAAGAATTAGCATTGTTAGCATAAATTGCTAGTTGGTCCTTTCACAAACGCAACACTTCTCTAGTTAATTTGACACTTTAGAGTAAGTTATAGTTCCCCAAACATAACTTTAAACTCTAATAAAGGTTTTTTTTTGTGCTTGTAATCATTAGCAACACCTAGCATATATTTAATAATTAGTAAATGACACCTATTAGCAACATCCAAATTGAGTTTATAGATCTAAAGAAACCAGAAAACATTTTCTCTGTACTTGTATTTTAATAAATATTTTCAAAATATACATAAGCTAATCTCCAGTAAGCACTGACAACAAAGTACTGTGGTGACACTATGGTATGAAGGCATTACCGTATTCAAATTCCTTGGTATTTACATTGGATATTTTTTAAAAAACTGTGTATTATTTTGTCAAAGCTAAACAATAATTATAATTTGTGTGCATGTGTAAGGTTACACTATCCTTGTTAAAATGCCTACAGAAGAATCACAAATCCTGTGAAAACATGTCCAAGCATGTATATACTGTATCTCTCTTTGTCTGTGTGTGTGTGCGTGTGTGTGTGTATACCTGGAAGTGAGATGATTCTGTAACAACATCTTCATTATCTTCTTCCAGCTCAATGAAAATCGCTCAAATAACCAGCAAAACAGCTGACATTTCTACAGAGCTGCATGCTTATAGATTCACCGCAACATATTTTGGCTCCTGGCGAATAAAACACCAGAAAATGAACCAGCTGCCACTAACTGAGAAGTACCACGGTATTTCCACGTTTTCCCTCATCTGATAATCCACTACACATGAACAATTGTGACATAATCTGACATTGCTATTTGGCTGAAGTTGAATGGTGAGAACAACCTGGCACTTTTTCATTGCAGAGATGGCATGAACTGATGACAAGCATGCCCCCCCACCCCCCCACACAAACACACACACTCACGTGTCAGCTGGTTCCGTCATTTCAAATAAACCTCAGATGACAGTGAGTCTGCTGAGAATGATTCATCTGATACTACTGTTAGTATTTGTGCTGTACTTCTAGTGTTACAACCAATAACAACGCGAAAAAAAAGTTTTAATAATAAAAGTTGCATTTGCATAATTTTTGTAAAAATTACAACAGTATAAGACAATATATATGCAGCAATACCGGAATTGGATGATAAACTCATATTATTAATTTTACCATTATCAGTCGAATAAGACAAAATATCTGCAGCCATATCGGTATTGGATAAAT
>CAIGQW010031024.1:881383-893296 GCA_903798125.1 Danio choprae
ATATAATCAGATATTTTATTTCATGGAAATGTAGATTGTAGATATGTAAATTTATATTGTTAATAAAACATCTATTAATAAAAAGACAATGTATTTAATTTTTTTATTTTCCATTGTAATATATATTTGTACATTTTCTTTTATTACACAATCATGTTCATTAAATAATTAGTTAAATATTATAATAATACCAATAATAATAGTAATAATAATGAATAATAATTGTAATTATATAACTTATATTTTGGTACATTTTGCTCACATGGTGACCTCATGGGACAAAAGTAGACTAATGTTTAAGAAAAATATTTTGAAAAATAAATTAAATTAAGCTTGTTTAATTGCTAAATAAGCACAATTCTTATATATCCCGCTTCCATCAAGACAAACTCTTATAAACAGGTCTGTACTGTAAGCGTCTCTGCTCGAAATGTTTCCGCCCACATTCAAGCTCCGCCCACACATCTGGGTCACCGCAGTAACACACACACACACACACACACACACACACACTGTAGGTGGTAGCTTACTGCAGTGACGTGTCTCCCGAGGAACACCCGTGTAGGGCTGCTTTAGATCTAAACCGCTGATGAACACGTAAAAAGTGTGTGTGTGTATGTATGTGTGTGTGTGTGTGTGTGTGTGTGCGTGCGTGCGTGTGTGGGTGCATATCTGCTTTGCATTAACGTATGTGTGTGACATAAACAGCACAGGAACCTGCTGGATCAGCTCGATTCACGAACTGCCTCCAGGTTATGATCCCTGTTTTAACTTCTTAGCCTAATTATGTGAAGTTAAGTAGCAAGGAGACGAGAAATGTAACATTAAATATTATCGACCTTATTAATTACGTCATAACGTACGCGGCTGTTTGTAAACGGAATGTGCGAGACAGTTCATGCTCCTTTTGTAAAACTGAAGACGAAACTCTTCGTCTTCAGTTTTACAAAAGGAAATATATTTGTCGTGATGTTTCTGTGATACTTTTCGTGATGTTTCTGTATAAAATACCTACTACATCCAATCAGCTCACAGTAGAAAAAACAAGCCACGCCCACTATTTTCTAATTTAATATTCCGTTTCTCTAGGAACTGTGTCACAATATGACAAAAACAAAAAAAAAAAAACAGTTGCGGCTTCTGGTTCATGCGGATTTTAAGAATTATCAAGACTCAGAAATGCAACTATTTTACATGTTGTTTCACTATAGAGGCTAAAACTGTGATTTTCAGTAGTTTATTTGTTTTTAGAAGACTAGAAATGCCATTTATTGTAACTTTTCTGGGTCAGTTTTAATCGTACAACAGTTTCACAAAGACAAAATAACAAACACTTGACAAATGTGCATAGAAAAAGACTAGTACCTACACAACAGACTAGCACAGCTAGCTAACAAAGACCAAAAAAATAAATGCGAACTTTTTTTGCGAACAGCCTGTCACATTGTAACATTTAACGACAGCAATATACACAATGTTTTATGCTGAGAATTAGGCTGGTAACAAATACATTACACTGTTTTTCTAGTACTAACATCGAAAGTGACGCGATCATAAAAACACGCAAAGCTAATTCTACATATTCAGTCACGTCATCCTCACCGACAAACCGATACGAACAGATGAATGTCATCATTTAACCTTAAAATCACCTATTAATCTAAGGACTTCACACAAGCGTTTTCTACGAAACTCCAGTGCTGAATAACGAATAGTTTCGATAAAAATAAGACATGCAAACACGGATTATGTACAGTCACAAATACACTCTTAGACAGTTCTCTGTGCACACTGACGGCAGGACATTCGTCTTTTATGTTCTAAAATTAGAACTAGAAATAATTCGTACAAATTAAAATACAAACAAAATAAATTAATCTCTAGGCATTTACAGTTCGTAAGGCCACACAGTTTAGGTACTGGATTCACTGAGCAAACAAACGGCGGTTTGGGAAAGATGTTGAGGATGTTATCTGGAATCCTCCGGCTCTGATTTGATCTTCTTCTTGTCCAAAAGCTCCTTTTGAGAGCCGTTTTCTGAAATAAAAAGGCAACATTTTATAATTTGGAGTCATTTATAATGTATCGTAGATTTCCTAAATAAAGTTAATTATTACAACAACATAAGCTAATAATGAACCATAAAGTTGCTACAGTTTATACGTATTAATATTTTTATTTTTATAAAGTATTACAGACTTTTGAAATATTCAGAATTAATTTTTTTATTTTAATTATTTATTCAAATATTTATTTATGATAATGTTTACAATGTAGAACTTGATTGTAAAGTGTTACACATTTTTATTAATTATTATTTATTTTTATTCAATGTGATAAATTATTACTCACTATAAACTTTTTATTAGCATTTATTTATTAGCATTTTCCAGCATGATGGAGCACCGTGCCATAAGGCAAAAGTGATATCTAAGTGGTTCGGGGACCAAAACGTTAAAATTGAGTCCATGGCCTGGAAACTCCCCAGATCTTAATCCCATTGAGAACTTGTGGGTCAATCCTCAAGAGGCGGGTGAACAAACAAAACCCCACTAATTCTGACAAACTCCAAGTGATTATGAAAGAATGGGTTGCTTTCAGTCAGGGTTTGGCCCAGAAGTTGATTGAGAGCATGCCCAGTCGAATTGCAGAGGTCCTGAAAAAGAAGGGCCAACACTGCAAATACTGACTCTTTGCATTAATGTCATGTAATTGTGGATAAAAGCCTTTTAATTTTATTTCAGTACATCACAGAAACAACTGAAACAAAGATCTAAAAGCAGTTTAGCAGCAAACTTTGTGAAAAATAATATTTGTGTCATTCTCAAAACTTTTGGCCACGACTGTATGAAAAATATGATGACCAATATATGACCAAAATACTTTATTTTTAAGACAAAATGTGATTAAGTAGTATCAGATGTAAACGTGTGCACTTTAAAATGACCCCTTCATATGTTAAATTACTTTTTTATAGGATATATTGGGAAATTTGATTAAAATACTTTTATTTAAATTGTATGGTTAGTGCTCTTAAAAATATTTTTAACAAGATTAGATACGGAAACTTGTGAAATTGCATACAATACTTTGTAAAATAAAAAAAATCTTAAAAATTAAAATATTAATGACATTTATTTTAAAGAAATTCTATGAAATGAATGACAAATTATTACTTCAAACTCTGAACCCTTCTGAGGATGTACTGAGATTGCATTATGCTGCTTTATTAATACATTTATTAATGCATGCATTTAGTGCATTGTGTGGTTCTTAAAAACGCTTTACCAACAGTAAAAGCGCCCCCCAAAAAATCCACCATGTTGGAATTTTAATCAAATTTCAGCCACTTCCAGTCAGCCGCAAGTGCTTACGCCAAAATAAAGCCTGGTACTTTTTACGCTGTTTCAAACCCAACAGCCCAGTTGAGTGCATTAAGCGTATTTTTCAGCTCATTGAGATCAGTGTGCTCAGTAAATGACACTGATTGACATCAAGCTCTGCCCACATTGGTGGCGGAAGAAAAACCCGAAAACGTCAAACAAGTGAATCCTTACGCCCCCCCCTTTTTTCACCTACTCGCGAACGCAGCTTGCGCAGGCAGGTAGGAGTTTCACAGAGAAAGTGCTACATTTGCATGCCAGAGATTGCATACATTACCAAAAAGAAAGTTAAGTTACGTTTGAAGCGTTTGGGGGGGTTTTAATGGAGCGCGTTTGTAGGTGTCGATGTGCCAGGATGATACTGCGATAAAACAGTGCCAGTTCGTTGCACGGTCCAACAGGAGCTGTGGTAATCTTGTAGCAGATTCTTCTTTGAAGATTAGAGCTCTACCTAGACAGCATTTAAAGGTTGTTCCAGAAGGTGGGCGGGAAGAAAAAAAACGTTACGCTGACTTCAGAGGTCCCACGGTTTGGACAGTTTTTAAGGCACAGCCACATGTGTTCTTTGCGAAAAGTGCAGGAATCCCAGAATGCATTGGGGGTAGAGTGGAAAGTGTGGCACTTTTTACAGTCGATTACTTTAAAGTAAGCAGATTGACAGTATTAAGGTCCTTTCACAGTAAGTGACACAAACGTACGTCGAAATAAAAATTAATGCAATAAAATCAACACAACCATTTCACAATGGCCGTGATTTATTGCAGCACCACCATTATTTTCTTGTCCAATATGGTGATTTTTTTTCCCCCTGTCGCCCAGCAATGAAACTAGTGTAAAAAAAAAATCGACATGTTTTTTTACATTTATGCTATTATATATAGACCTAATAAGATTTGCAAGCTCGATATAGTAAAGCCGATAAATTAGGCGTTTTTGATTGGTGCCATTAGAATGTCGTCACCCAAAAGTAGAAAATCTTTGCTAGTGGGATGAATAAGGACATTAGAATTGCAAATGCAAATAATTTAATAAAAAAAAGTACAACAAAAATCATTATTGGTTGTCGGCCAAAAATGTACATAATGGTGTATCCCTTTTCATTTTTGCTTGATTTTAAAGTCACACCAGTTTGTTCGGGTCGTTGATTCTTTGTAAAGTTTATTGTGATGTTAATATACTTTTTTTAATAATAAAAATATAGATTTATATATTTTACGTTTTATACATTTTATACATAATTTCAAACATTATACAATTTATTTAGGATTTAGTGATGAATACAATGTTTAAAAGAGCAGTATTTATTTAAAATGCTAATATTGTATGCATTTTGCCTCAAGTGTAAAGTTTATAATGCTAATTAATGTAGTTTTTGCTAAATAAACATGTTAATTGCTTATAAAAAAACAGTGTAATGACCTCAACTGTCGACATGATGCTGGCGAAAGGCATCGTTTGTACAAAAATCAGCATTTCAACAACAGATGCTTTCTTAACTTGTTTTTTTTTATCTTAATGCGCTGTTATTTATTTAGTTTTCATTGTATTTTCTTTATTACAATATTTATTACTTGTACCACTACAAAGGTATGTCCAAATTTTTGGGAATGTTGTTTGGCGAGTTCACACCAGACGCGGATGAAGCGTTAAGCATGAGTGATTTACATGTTAAGTCAATGCAAAGACAAAATTAGACATCTGCCATCCTGACCGAGGCAGCGTGAAAGACATGATTCGAGCAAATTACATTGATCGTTTGGGGGGGTTTGATGTGCTTAATGCATAATTCGCGTATATTGATCCAGTTAAAAAATCTGAATTTTGCTGAATCAGAAATTAGCGCTGCATTAACCAATCAGGAGCTTGCTCTAGTAGTGGCCAAAGAGAGTAGAGTCCACACAGAGTTTAGTTCAAACCCCCAATTAGACGCATCTGAACCAGCTAACCAAGCACTTTCTAGCTATACTAGAATCTTCCAGACAGGTGTTTTTAAGCAAGTTGGAGCTGAACTATGCAGGACACCGGCCCTCCAGGACCGAGTTTGGGCACTCCTGCTTTAAGGCAAGTCATTTCTCTCTGCAGCCATCTTTGAAATGCCTCTCGGCAGCATGCTCGGGTATTCTGTTTGAATGGGGAAACATCAAATTCTCCAAAATTGCTTGCCATTAAATTTCATATAAGGAATCACCAATAAACTTAAACAACGACTGTCTCTTTAGTTTCATTTCTAAATGTTCGAATCATACAAAATGTGTGAAAACTCACGTCTGGTCCAAGCCCCTCCCCCAGAGAATCGTCAGTTTATATCTATCAATGATTCGTTCCTCTACTAGAAGGCGGGGCTTCAATCAACATTTTGACCGTTACACTTTTCCCCATTCAAAACTCTATGGGCCCTATCATACACCAGGCGCACCCGCGACGTGTTGCTATTTTCAGACCAGCGCAACAGTAATTTTCCCGTTTTCCACCACGTTATTTAAATAGCAAATCCATTTGCGCCACTTTGTGGACTCATGGGTGTTCCGGTCTAGAATAGAGGCATGTTAAGGCGCATTGTTGGAGTGTAGCTATTTTGAGGAACTAAAATAGACTGTGCAATAAACCAGCTGAAAGCAGGCCTAAAGTCCAGCGCAGAGCACTTTAGTTTTGCGCTTCACTTACACATTGCTTAAAACACGCAGGATGTACAGCAATAGCAAATATCTTTACAAATAAAAAAGAATTAAATTTTTTTTCAGTTTATTCACGACAACTTGCTTTTGTATAATGTTATTAGTAGTAGTAGTATTATTTATTATTTGCATATTTATATTTGTTTTATTAAAAACAAGCTTAGATTTGTCCACCTGTCAGGTTTTGGACCATATGGGGCATAGGACGTGTGTTTGGATATAACTAGAACTGAATTTAGAAATAGTTTTGAAACAAATCTTTGTGCTTAAACTAAATTAATTATGTAGGCTAATGGATGTCTTCAGTGGAGTGTACAACACCGTTTCCTTACTCCACGAAAGAGAGAATGAGAAAGTAAAGGCCGATTGGAGGAGGCTCTTCTTTATCCTTGCGCTGCAGATGGTCTGTTTAACTGTTTTCTCTCTAGTGAAGCATTCAGTTTTTCCACTTACAAAGTTTGTCATGTAAATAGCAAATACACCATGGCATAACGCAACTGACTCTTAAAGAGAATAAGAGACAAGACTTTGATTGGTTTAATGCACATTATGCAAAACACACCCAGATGCAAAACATACCCAGAACTCATTAAGAGAATAAGCACAACCCTGTTAGACCATGGCCAGAGCGTATTTTTCCGTCCTTAAAATAGCAAAAGTGGATTCGGACACAGCCTTGATGCTTTTGCACCCTGCGCTTTAGACTTTGCGCCTAGACCGTTAAAATAGAGCCCTATGAGTGACATGTCTTGTGCATTCTATAGTCTTTGATTTCATATGCAAATGAAGTGAACTGCACACGCGAATGAAGCAAGTAAACTCAAACTGTTTAAGCGTCTAATTATGTGAAAATAAAACAATTTATTCACGCAAGGTGCATCCCCCATAATGCCCCATAACTTGTGTGGGACAGCATGAAACAAGTCATTATCTGCAGTTCATTTAATGGCCACCGTTGTCGCTACTAACTAGCGTTGTGAGCACTAACCTGTGATTGCCGTCACTCTATCTTCAGAGCTATGTTGGTTATGATGTCGCTCCTCTGTGTTGTGTTTATGATGCCGTTTGAGCTCATTGGCCAGCTGACGACCAAGGGGAACATCGGACAGACGCAGGTTTAGAGGTTTTTCGCCTAGATTTAAAAAAGCAGAAAGGTGAAATTACACAACTGCTTATACAAACAACGTTAAACTGGCAGTTAGCAAATGTAAGGGAAATGCACCAGAGAGATGTGAGAGTCCGCTGTTGCAGTGCTGAGCAGTGGGTGTGAGGTATTTCAGAGCCGCTGTTGGAATACGCCAGTCCAGAGATTTCAGTCTCTCCTGGACGGCAGCGTCCCGCAGGAGCTCCACCTGTTTGGCCAGCAGAGAGTCCAGCTGTACCTGCGCACACAAACACTCAATGTGAGCCGAGCCCGAACAAGAAGCACTAAAAGTGTGTGAATTAAATTACATACAAACATCAAACATGCTGTAGTTCGAACAAACATTGCAAAATAAATGATAAAAGGAAATCGCACTTTCAAACAAAGTTCAAACTAAGTGCTGTTGAAAATGTTTCAAAAGATTTTAAACATTTAGACATTTAAACATTTGAAACACACCGGGATGATTTATGCTTAATGCCTCGTTACTAAACAACATGCACCAAGGTGAAAATGCACACCAATGTGCAAAATGGCAGACATAAAAGCATAATACACGTTTTCTTGGTTTGATGCGAAAACAGTTTAGTCTAAATGTTTAAATTGCTTTAAAACTGACTTCAAACAACAATTATGACAATAAAAGAAATATATTTTAAACAACTTTAAAATAAACTTTAAATCCAAGTTCAAATAATTCTGAAAAAAAAAAAAATGTTCAAAGCCTTTTTCAAACAAAATTGTGTTGAAAGCTTTTAAAGTGTTTAAAAACATTTGCAAAGGACGTTAAAATGTTCAAACAACTTTCAAACTAACCGTCAAACAAACATTCAAACAAACATATACATTCAAACAAACATATACATTTAAATAAACACTTCAGCTATATCTTTAAAACGTTGTTGAAATAAAACCAATACAAATGTTGTTTACAAGGAAAAATCGCACGTTCAAATTAAGTTCAAACTAAAATAAAGCTCAAACCTTTTCTGTTGAAAAGGTTTCAAAACATTTTAAAGATTTAAGGCTTAAGCACACCGGGATGATTTTCGCTTGCGATAATCGCTGATGTTTAATGCCTCGTTACTAAACAATGTGCACCAAGGTGAATTCGCACACCAATGTGCAAAATGGCAGACATAAAACATAATAATAAAAACAAAATAATGGCAGACATAAAATTGTTTTATTTTTCTTCTTGTTCTTTTTTTGTTTGATGCAAAAGCAAGTTTAAATGTTTAAATTGCTTTAAGACTGACTACAAACAACACTTAAGACACTAAAAGAAAAGTTGTTCAAAGCTTGTTCAAACTAAAATGTATTGAAAGCTTTCAGAAATGTTTAAAAACATTCATAATTCAATTCAATTCAAGTTTATTTATATAGCGCACAATGTAGATTGTGTCAAAGCAGCTTAACATAGTTCTAGTAAAGTCCAGATTTCAGAGTTGAAGTTCAATTTAGTTCAGTTCAGTTCAGTTCAGTGTGGTTTAAGTTTCACTGCTGAAAGTTCAAACACTGAAGAGCAAATACACCGAAGCGCAGCTCCACAAGTCCCGATCCGAGCAAGCCAGTGGCAACAGTGGCGAGGAAAAAAAAAAAAGGATGTTAAAACGCTCAAACAACTTTCAAACTAACCTTCAAACAAAATGTAAAACATTCAAACAAACACCGTTTTCAAACCAAATTGAAATGAACACTTCAGCTTAAAATAAGCTTTCATACCTAAAACAAACATTAAAGGGATAGTTCACCCAAAATTGAATGTTCTGTATTCATTTACTCACCCTTTGGCTTTCTTTCTTTTGTTGAACACAAAAGACAATATTTTGAAGAATGCTGAAAACATGTAACCACTGACTTCCATAGTATTTGTTTTTCCTGCAATGAAAGTCCATTCTAACAGATTTTGAACATTCTATAAAATATCTTCTTTTGCGTTCAACAGAAAAAAGACACTCATAAAAGTTTGAAACTAGTAAATAGGGAATGAATGTTCATTTTTAGGTGAACTATCCCTTTAAAACGTAGCTGAAATGAAACCTTCAAATACTAAAAAGTTCCGAAGAAATCCTGCAAACGTCAGCGTGTGTTTGTGGACTCTGGATCTACCTGTAGACTATGTCTGATGGTCTCCTCTCCTTTAGATTTGGCGACTGCGAGCTGCTCTCTAACTGTCTCCTGACGCGAATGAAGAACCTGAAGGGCCTCCTGGAGATCGTAGACACCATCCTCAAAGAAAGAAAGAGAAAGATGAGCTCATGGAAGAAAAAAAACTTTCAGCACAATCAGCTGAGACTAAAGTAAGAGAGTTTCATTTCTCCACGTTTATTTGATTCTCCAGTGCAAACATGACATTTGCACAAATGGAGAAAGCTGTTAGCACAAACTGACTCATCACATCTGCAGTCGGCAGTGCCAGAGGAGGAAAGTCACGCTGCTGGAGGGAGGAACCACACAAATAATCATGTTTTACACTTGCGGTGCATTTAAGCTTTCCTAAAACTACACCAATAATGTCGGTGAAGGTTTGTTGCATGCATGGTTTTCACCCACAATCTGAAATTTGGGGCATTTACACAAGCACAGTGTTGGTTCTTTGCATAATACATTACTTGATATAAATAACTGATGTAGGACAATGTACAGGTCAAACATAAGAGCTGTCATAAAACTTCTTTTGGGTCAAGTCAAAACAAAAATAGTTTATTATTAAATTATGAATTTTTATATTACTTTTATGAAGTAAAAATTATATTTTGTCATTTTTTCTCAAAGCTTTCAGTCCTTAAAAACTATTCAAACCCATAACATAATTATAATTTATTAGAAAAATTAAATGTAGTATTCAAATGATATTAAGTTTACTGGGGGCTTAAAATGCATAATATGTATAAAAGCCTAAATAAATATTTTATATAGAAAAGTGAGAGCTAAAATAAAAAATAATTCTTAAAATTAAAGTGTAAAGCTAAATAAAAAAAATATTTTATTTATTTAAATAAATGTGTATATATATATATACATATATACATATAATTTATTTAAATAAAATACAATTTTTATAGAAACAACATTTCTATAATAACAGCATTATAAATAATTGTCAAATGCATATAATTTATGTAATTTATTACTATATATTTTAATTGACTTAATATATACACAATATTGCATTTCTACATTTAAATTAAATATTAAAAAAACACATAAGTATGATTTCTAAAATAAGAGGGATAGTGAAGTTTAAGCTCATATATATATTTTTTTTGGGGGGGGGGCGTGTTGGATGCATGAATTCATTCAATTAATTTATTATAATTTCATAATAATTTGAATATCTCTTGCATTTTAAAATTAAAATTCTGTACATATGAAGAACAATATAATTTTTTAGATGTTATGAAAAACTATCTTTTGATGATAAATGTGTGCAAACTTAAAACACATAATATTTGTCAAAACAAATTCTGTGCCATGGCAGCACTCCTGTTTGTCTTCAACAGTATTTCTGTTGTTATTCTAAAAGACTGGCCGTTGTCACCTTCGAACCAATTTTTCACTTTGTGTCGCCCCTTGCCAACCTCCGCATTTTCCTCTGAGGTCATCACTTACATTTGTGTGTGTGTGTGTGTGTGTGTGTGTGTGTGTGTGTGTGTGTGTGTATGTGTCTCCACGTATGACGTTCGACAGCCACAGCAATGCGTGGGTAATTCAGAAAGCACCCACAGGATGATGTCAATTATGTGTTTCAGTCCACTGTGCGCTTCTCCGCCTGAATGATTGTGCGTTTGCTGTTCTTTATCCAGAAAACCACACGAAAACAACTTCCGTTCAAAACAAGGCGGCTAATTCCAGCTTTAATTTGACAGCTGGAGAGTTTTGTTTTCAGTGCTTTTGTTGACTTAGGAGACTGACCGAGATATGAAAACAGTATTGTTTATTATATCATATACTCATATATCGAGATTATTTATTGTTTTGAAAAGAAGCTTCAACCAAGGCTGCATTTATTTGATCTTGTATAATGTCTTGATTATTTTTATTATTTACAAACTTAAAAAACTATATTATATATTAAAAACTAATATTATTATTATGAAAACAAATATATTTATGAAAATAATAAATATATACACACACAAATGAATGAAAACTATATATTTTTATTTATTTTTAAATAAGCCTTTTCAATAGCCCTCTGCTTACCAAGGCTGCATTTTTGGAGGAAAAAAATACAGTAAAATCATGAAATATTATTACAATTGGAGACGAGAACACAATTATATGAAATTGTAATAATATTTCACAAATTTATAAACAAAACTGTATTTTTTTCAGGGCAGCATGGTGGCGCAGTGGGTAGCACAATCGCCTCACAGCAAGAAAGTCACTGGTTCGAGCCCCGGCTGGGTCAGTTGGCATTTCTGTGTGGAGTTTGCATGTTCTCCCCGTGTTTGCTTGGGTTTCCTCCAGGTGCTCCGGTTTCCCCCACAAGTCCAAAGACATGCGGTATAGGTGAATTGGGTAAGCTAAATTGTCCGTAGCGTAAGTGTGTAAATAAGTGTGTATGGATGTTTCCCAGTGAAGGGTTGCAGCTAGAAGGGCATCCGCTGCTTAAAAAATATGCTGGATAAGTTGGCATTTCATTCCGCTGTGGCGACCCCAGATTAATAAAGGGACTATAAGCCGAAAAGAAAATGAATGAATA
>CAIGQW010031024.1:893696-905141 GCA_903798125.1 Danio choprae
TACATACCATACATACATACATACACATACATCGGTTATCAGATTCCAAATATAAGGACATATCGCTTATTGTATCAAACAAAATCCCTACATCCCTAATTCAAGCAAACCATTTGATACCACATGGAAAGAGTTAATGAACTATTTTAACAATGGATTTTCCAAAAGAAATGTAAAAAATTGTAAAGAAGTATTGCCCTGGACTTCAAGCACTTCCTACAGGCACTGCAACAGTTATAAAATGGCGTCTTTTTTGCAGATTTTACCTAAAGTTAGCATTCTTTTTATCCAACAAAAAGGGAAAGCCCAACCTACATTGGTCACATTTCTTCACACGATACAAATCCGCAAGTGAGTTGAAATTAAAGGTGTGGTGTGACCACCATCCATTTACCTGCTGCTCCTGCGACTGTACTTGTAGGTCACCTCACGAGAAATCTGCCTGGCCAGTGAGAAAAGTTCATCTCTTCGGGTCAGCAGTGACAGATCTTTCATACACAGCTGAGCTGATGCTTCATTCACTGTTAGCTAAACAATAAACAAAACAATGAAAACATAGATCACTTAGTAATTTACGATACAACACGTTTTGCTAATCACCAGTTAAGTAAGCACAGCAGTAGCAAAGTTTAGTCCTGCAAAGCCACAGTCCTGAAGACCTTTGCTCCAACCATAATCAAACTCACATGAACAGCCTATAATCAAGGTCTTAGGCCATGCCTACAAGTACATGGGTATTTTTATAAACAGAGTTTTTCCTCATTAATTTTTTAAAATCTCATCCACACAAGCATGGCTTAAACAAAACTGTCCACATGAAAATGCAAAAATGCTCTATGAAGTGCCATTGCCAAGACAAAGCAAAAGGTGGCGATATACTCCTAAACAAAGTCATGTTGGCCAATCAGAAGCCTCAAAAAAGGGCTATTATTGGTTCAGCTGTCAACATGGTGCACTGAGATGTGCATCTTGTAAACAACGGAGATCAACAGAGAAGTGTACAATTTGACATCACACATAGGAAACAACACCATGGACAAGACAATTTCCTCCAGTTTCACCAGCTACACAGAACCTAGTGCTTTTGAAAATATTCACCCTGACAGTAGTTTTTCAAACAATTTCGGTTTCAGTGAGGTGATACATCGTTTGCGTGTGGACAAACCACGTAGAAAAAGCTGTGGTTTTGAAAACACCTGTGCTCGTGTGGACAGTTTTTTCAATATTTTTTCGGAACTGCAACTTTCCAGGTTCAAATTTGCCTACCCCTGTCTTAAGACTTGCTCACATTGTGCAATTTTTAGTCACAATTTGGTTGTCTGGGACAAACTTTGGAAATCTTAAAAAATTCTTATAATCCTTATAAGGCTTGATTGTTGGTTTGAAACTATCACAGACAGCTGATTTATAGCTGTTTTCAAGATTAAAACTCTGTTGCAGTGTGATACATTCAACCGACAAGAGTGCTGAACGTAATGCCGCAATCATCTTCAAACCACCTCATGTAAATATCGAAACTTTTAAATAAATCGTTCTTTTCTATATCTGGTTTTATTATCAAGCATGTTATGAGTAAAATTAAAACTACAGATTGTTAAAGTTTGCTGTGAAATATTGTTTCATAATGCAGGTTACTGAACAGGTCATGGATTGATGACGTTAAACTCCAAATGAGTCTGTGTTTGGCGAGTCTTTGATTGTCGTTCAGTCTGACATTATGAGATCTTACAGTGTGACATGAGCCCCATGTTTGGCAACAGTCTGACAAGCTACAATTGTAATCGATTATTAAAAAAAAATAATAATAAAAAAAATAAATAAAAATAAAACCTCATGCATTGTAAGCTGCCGTCCGTCCCGCCTCTTAGAATCGAACCGGCCATAGATGGCGCTGTATTTCCGAATCTCCACCTCCTTCTGTGGATCATCGTCGCTCATCTCACAGATGTGGCCGATCATCTTACTGAGCTTCTTGTTAGCGCGAATGTGTTCTTTGACCTCTGTAGTGTCGCTCTTGGACAATGTTTGGGCGAGTCGCTCTACGCACTCCATCACACATTGGACGCCGGCCGAATCAAGAGTATCGAGAGCGTCATGAGGTGAACATGGGGAACAGGCTCCTGATGGAGATAAACTGTGCTCGCTCTCGCTTCCCCAGAAACGACTCTCACTTGCCCCTTGTAACGGCGAGCAACCTGGAGTCCCGTCCCTGCTGAGATCTAGCCTTCCGGGACTGGGGCTTGTGGGTAATAAAGCCCTAGGAACGACGAGCTGGTTTTGTTGCCCATTGCTGTGGATGCCGGGGGAATTTTCGGGGAGCTTGTACACTGGGATACTACAGACGGGAAGAGACGTCAATGGTTGGTTGAAAAGGGAAGGGTTGGTCACCCAATCCCGTAGTGCTTTCTGGAGTCGTCGAACATGGAGCGGTTTGGTTGCCATTCCAACAAGGGCCATGATTTCGAGGAACTCTTCCTCGCCAGCCTCGCAGAGTTGCTGCACATCATCGCCGCCCTGCTGGATGAAAGCTTCATAGTAGCAGAGCAAGTTTGCTTTCTGCAGGATCCGATAGAGTTGAAGCTCGCCCAAGGAGCGTGGCAGGAGCACTGACATGGCTACATGTGCAAAAACAAAACATGGGATTGTCAATTCAAGCTTGTCTGATTGGCAACATTTTACAAGTTCACTTTCATGTTTGCAAACTAACACTTTGTCATTGTTTTGAACATAAAAGACACATTTACAGTTTTTGTCAACTGTCCTAATTTCTTTGAGGAGAGGATCTTTGGCCAGGTGTGTATATGTGCTTTTTTCTGATCTTTCTAATATTGTGAAATAAATTCTGAATGCAAAAGGACACATTGTAAAAGGATATAAAGATATGGAGGGTAGCAGCTATCATTTCTGCTCTGATTGCCGCAAAACTATGCTGAATACTGAGTTTCTGTTGAAATCAGGACTGGTAAAAGAACATTGTCATTATTCATTTTGTTTTGCATTCAAACCAAACTTATGATTACGGACAGCAATGCTGGAATGAAGTCTGGGTAGCACACTTTATCAATCTGTCCCTTAGTGACTTTGAACACATTCAAGCACACTAGCATCTTCACTTCAAAAGCTATTAAAACTCAAAATGTTTCAGACCCCATTTACACCTGTGTATAGCAATGTCCACAAGACTGGATCGACAAAAATGCATTTTTATACTAGAGAGTAAACAGAGCAATTGCTAAGTCATTTGCCAAGCTTACATTTGTCTCATAACACGTCCAGAAACTTAGCGAAACAACTTTAGCATTTAATGTCATTATGTACTGAACTACTAGTAACAACTTCATAAGCTTTTGGAGGGAACTTATCATGGGTTGCAGTAGTCTGCAGATTTAATGTAAACGGTGATTAACAAAAAAGCAATTGTTAATTATTTTGACAGGCTTTAGCCAGGGTAACATAGTGCCATATTTAATTTGACAGGATTGAAAATGAAGCTCTAAGTTAATTGTGTTACGATAAATGTGTTCAGTGGACTGTACATATTGTATGTAGCTTATTGATGAAATAGCACTATTTCAAATAAAAGCTTAAGAAGTTGTGGGTTTAAATCTTATTTAGGCAACTTTATACAGTAGGTACGCGTTTTCATTAGCACATAATTCAAGTTGGCATCTACACTGACTAATGTAAAGGAATCATATCAATGAATAATGTTTGGACCCACACAGCTTGCAAACTTTTAGTGCATTCAAAGCTCAAACTGTATCCAAAAATCTTACATTTGCAAAAAGTTATAGTCAACACAATCCCTATTTTGCCTTTAATGAGAAATGAATGACTGTAAATAAAGAAAAAATTACCTGTCCATCTTCTGTTCCTTATTTCAGATTTTTACACTTGCCATGCAAGTAATTTATCAGATATTTTGATTCAGACCGACTTTATTACAGGGGAAATCCATTTGGCACAGTTCAAGCATCTTGCTCAAGTGCACAAAGGCACCTAACTTAGTGTCAAAATTCTTTCACCATTACACCAACTTAAAATGCAAATGCGAACAGACCATGTCACACATAAGTTCATTCTGCTGCAATCACAACAGTGCATTACACTATTCTTCACAAATGCAAACTGCAAATCACCTGAGAGGACTATTGCCTCACATGCACCAGTGAATCTAATGCATAGAACTCTCACACGTCTATAACAGCTCAGACCAACATCATTTGATATGTATACCCTCCAATGCTAAATGCGTGTATACATATATGAATTGTGTAAAATATGATCTTTACGTACCTCTTTTACGCAGCTGGAGCGCGCGACTGCTCCCGGTGCTCGCCGGTGTCTCGAGGCTGCGCTCCGCCTCTCGCGCAGGAGAGAAAGTGCGTTGAAGGCTCATCGCTTCTGTCTCTCTCTCGATCTGTCTACCTCTCTTACTCTCTCTCTTGTGCGGGGATATTCCGATGTAAAGCTGCATTGCTTTCTCACTCCCACGCGCTGGCTTGACGCAAATCCTCGCGTGGGCAGCGCTGCGCGTGGGACGGAATACCGCCGAGAGAGAGAGAGACCTGAACGGTCATACACGGTAAAGACACACACGCACACACACACGCGCGCGCGCGCGCGCGCACACACACACACACACACACACACACACACGATGACATATTGAGGAATATTTCTTTGGTGATGCAGTGTTTTTCTCGACGCCTTCAGTGGGCCAGTACACATTTTTTTGTGGTGTCCATGTTCGTAGATGTAAATAAGGGAAACCGGGGCACATTATTGCACTTTTTACAACGGTAAATGTTTTTCATACAAGGTTTTACTTTTAAAGTTAGTGATATAAATGTATGATAAAAAGTCGTGGCTGAGAAACAACTTAATACAAAATGCGATTCAGCCTACGACTTTCTATTGAGCGAAGTAAACATTTTGAAAAGGTCCCGGGATTTGATGAAAAATGAAAGTAGGCTATAAGGTGATCTAATTAGGCGGAAGTGACAATCTGCACGTTTTGGATGTTTATATCTTCTAGATATCTTCTAGGTTTTTGTCACTGTTTCAAAGGACACTACTGTAGCTTATAGATATGATTAAGACTAGCATACTGATGCTAACATCTAAAAAACGGTATTTTTATTTCATGAGGACATTAAAGTCACAGTATTAGAACAAATACTTGCAGGGTTGACTGCTAAAAACAAATGTTTAGTTTAAAAAAAGTAGAAATGTTTACTTCATGCATTGGTTTTCATTGTGAAACAAGCTAATAAAAAGACGCTAGAAGGCAATATTGACAATGTGAAATTAAAATTTTGACAGTTAAACTGCAGCACAGATTACACTATAATTACACATTATGTTAGTTTCTGTACACGAAAAATAGTTGAATATTTTAATCAATTTTTTACTTCAAGGTTCACTGTAGAAAGATAGATTTAGTAAATAAACATATGCTTAAAGTTGAGGCTGCAAAAAAAAAGCTATTAAAATGAAACTGAATGTACTGAAACTGAAAGTAAAATAATTGATGTTACACTCCAGCACTGATATAAACATTTTATGTAATTTCAGTTTCAGGTCTGGCTGCTAAAAGTAAATTATCATTAAAAAACATATGCACCTTTTATTACTGTATAATATTGACAAACCTAACATTTTAATTTTTTAAATTAAATTAAAAGGACTTTTTTAATACACTGTTTGGTTTGTCCATATAATTGACCCAGCATTGAGTTAAAAAACAAGTTTTGTGTTTGAAGTGTTTTTACAAGCACATTTTATAATGTCCATACCATGCAAAACATTTTGCATCATACAATGCAGAGATGTGACCAGTGTGACGATTCTTCTCGTCTACAGACAGGAAATTCACACACGCTTTCTTAGGCGAGAAATCCCCCCCAAAGCCCACTTGAGTACACTAATAATAGGACTGTACATTCAAAACAGCCACAATGTTTTTGTCCCAAAATCAATAAAAATACAGCTTATTTTAACACCTAAACTAAGACAACAGCAGAATCTACATCAGACTACACTCTAAAAATTATGAATTTTGGGACTAATATGGACAAACCTAATTGGAAATGTGAACCCAACAGTTCAACAATAACAGTTTGTCCATATTTGACCCAAAATTGAGTGAGTTAAAACAACCCAGCATTGTGTCCTCTTAACGGCTATTAGGATTAGTTAAACCTTGCCATACAAGATGTTAATTTGGTTCTTTCTTTTCTCCATATAGTGAACTTCTACGATGATGGTTTGACCTTCCAAAATGCAGTTTAAGTGCAGCTTCATCTTATTTTGTTTTTGCAAAGTGACTGATTTATTCCTCAGCGGGGATAATTTAGGCCCCTTTGAGACTGCAGATTGGAAGTTCAAACCATTGAGCACCATAGAAGTCCACAGAGAAATATCTTGTGAAGAAACTGTAATTTTTTTATGACTGAAGAAAGACAGAAATAAGCATCTTGGATGACACGGCGGTGAGTAAATTATCAGGGAAATTACATTCTGGAAGCGAACTACTAATCCTTTAAGAAACGCACAAGCTGCGTATTAAAATGGAAAGTAATCATGCATCTTTAAATGAAGGGGTGCATCAGCAGCCTCCCATCTGCCTGAGCATCTTGAGTTATTTTGGGAAAGAGGCCCGGGCGAACAGCCCCTGGAGGAAGTGCGTGGTGGTTGCTGTCATCCTCCCCATTTCTGTGTTGGTCTATTCCTCAAAACAAAAGCTCTTCCAAGGCTTTTTCCATCTTATGTGACAGAAATGACAAGCGACAGCACCTTGCCTGATCCTGTTACTTAACAGATCCTGTTACTAGTTTCGTAAAGCGTATCTGCTCTCAAGGGAATCTGATGATGTTTTCACGGCGTCGCTTTACCTGACTCTAGTTGACAGAATGCATTATACTTGTATATGAATACGTGAATAGGGATATATTTATGTATTTATATACATAAATATGCATAAATGCAAAAAAAATCCAGTCCATCTACCTGTTTTTATGCACATTTTGGAATATTTAGTGAACGGAAATGGCAAGATGCGCATACACTTTGAAAATGTGCATAAAAACGTTTGTGTACAACTGAGTAGGATAAACTTCGATACGAGAATATGCACATAAACTATGATGGAAACACATTTACTGAATAAATTCTAGAATCTAAAAAGTAATGTGATTTTGATTTTAAAATTACTGTGAAAAATTACTTGTTAAAAAATTGTAACAAAAGCCATTTGAAATGAAATGTTTTAAAAATTGTTTGGTTTAAAAATGAATGCATTTTCATAAATGGCGTAATGTTTCTTCAACGTTGTGGAAAATGTGCATTTGAATTTTTTTTTTTTTTGTATTACAAAAATACAAACACATGCTTTTGAAAAGCGTTTACATTTAGATGAAACGTTTTTAAACAATATTGTAAAAGATGTATTAAATTAAAATATATACATTTACATTTTTTAAAAAAACGTTGCCCAGAATGTTTTAACATGCCACTGTGTGTCTTTTGTATAGCAAAGAAAAACTGATTTAAAATAGTTAAATTATGGTATTTGTTGTTTTGCATATGTACAGCTTATATATACATGCACATGCATATCTAAAACTCCCATATTAATGCAACACACGCTCTTATTCGGTTTATATCTGGAAATAGCTGACCTCTAACACAGCAGAGAGAGAGAGAGAGAAAGAGAGAGAGAGAGAGAGAGAGAGAGAGAGAGAGAGAGAGAGAGAGAGAGAGAGGGAGAGGGAGAGGAAAAAAGGGGGTGGTGATGGAAAAAAAACAAAAAACATGAAGATTCCTTTAATTTGCAGAGCTGATGCGAGTCAAGCGTGTCTTCCTACTCAAACACACCCACACACATTCGCCTCGCCCACACACACAGACACACACACAACATACGCACACATGTGCACATATACACACACACACACACACACACAGGCAGGCAGCCTGTGACGTACGAGCACCTCTCACTTCGGCCGTGCGCATATATGTGTGTGTGTGTGTGTGTGTGTGTGTGTGTGTGTGTGTGTGTGTGTGTTTAGGGGGCCCCTGCTCGGAGTGGGAGTTGTTGTCATCATCGGGCTGGGCTGTTTGACAGGGTTCGCGTGGGTTTGTGGTTTTTAATGGTTAAGCTGACAGTTACTCAGAAAATCCTCTTTCTTCCTTCTTTGGCATCCAACTTCACGCTCACATTCAGATTTAATTAATTGAGTCGAGTTTTAACATGCAGAAGACACTTCTGTCTATAATGCTTTGCTAAACTTGCTGGAGAGAGAAAACTGCAGTGAAGTGATGGGTCTGGCTTGCAGAGATGGTATAAAGAAATAAGTAATTATTATTATGCAGTATATATATATATATACATACATACACACACACACGCACGCACGCACGCACGCACGCACGCACGCACGCACGCACGCACGCACGCACGCACACACACACACACACACAGGGGTTGGACAATAAAACTGGCCAGAGTTCAAAAGAGGACAAATTGTTGGTGCGTGTCTCATTGGCCCATCTGGCCAATCTGGCAGCAAGTTTCTGTGATGCATCAAGAGCAGCGTTATCAAGGATCATGTCAGCATACCACCAAGAAGCACAAACCACATCCAACAGAAGTAACTGTGGACACAAAAGGAGGCTGGCTGACAGGGATGTCTGAGTGCTAACTCGGATTGTATTCAAAAAACATAAAACCACAGCTGCCCAACACACCGCAGAATTGAATTAACTCTCCCGTTTCCATCAAAACTGTTCGTTAGGAGCTCCACAGGGTCAATATACATGGCCAGGCTGCTATAGCCAAGCATTTGGTCACTCGTGTCAATAACAATCGTCAGTTTCAATGGTGCCAGCAGTGAAAATGTTGGGCTGTGGACAATGTGCAACATGTATTGTTCTCTGACGAGTCCACCTTCACTGTCTTTCCCATGCCCTAGAGAGTTATGTTGTGCAGAAGCCCCAAAGAAGTGTACCACCCAGACTGTTGCATGCACAGAGTGGAGCATGGAGGTGGATCAGTGATGGTTTGGGCTGCAATATCATGGCATTCCCTAGGCCCAATATACTTGTGCTAGATGGGCATGTCACTGCCAAGGACTACTGAAGCATTCTGGAGGACCATGTGCACCCAATGGTTCAAACATTGTATTCTGAAGGCAGTGCCATGTATCAGAATGATAATGCCCCAATACACACAGCGATACCAGTGGTTCGATGAACATGAAAGTGAAGTTGAACATCTCCCTGGGCCTTCACAGTCCCAGATATAAATATTAATGTATATATGTGTGTACATAGGGCCTCACGGTGGCGCAGTGTAGCACGTTCGCCTCACAGCAAGAAGGTCGCTGGTTCGAGCCTTGGCTGGGTCAGTTGGCATTTCTGTGTGGAGTTTGCATGTTCTCCCCGTGTTTGTGTGGGTTTCCTCCGGGTGCTCCGGTTTCCCCCTACAAGTCCAAAGACGTGCGGTATAGGTGAATTGGGTTAGCTAAATTGTCTGTAGTGTATGTGTGTGAATGAGAGTGTGTGGATGGTTCCCAGTGATGGGTTGCAGCTGGAAGGTCATCCGCTGCATAAAACATATGCTGGATAAGTTGGCGGTTCATTCCGCTGTGGCAACCCCAGATTAATAAAGGGACTAAGCCAAAATGAATGAATGAATGTGAGTACATATATATGTGTATAGGGTATGAATAATTTCAATGTTACAGAATTACCTTTATTTCTTTATTCTGTTGAAATATAGAGATAGTTAGTGTTAAAATTATTTCTTAATAATGTTTTTTTAAATTATTTTTTTAATTTATTTAATTAATATATATATATATTTTTATTAATTTTGTTTAATTTTATTTTTTGTAACATTTTGCAGTACTAAATGCTTATATTATTATAATTATAACATCATATTAGTAATAAAATGTAGATTATTTCAAAGGTTATTTGCCCAAACTCTTTAAACTGTCCCTTGAAATACAACACCATTACAATACAATACGATTTTTGTCATCGTGGACCAACAGTTAAGTCAACACTATAGGTGACACATTCAACAAGTAACCTCAGCACAAACAAATCTACAGAGCTACACAATCTACCATCCGGTTTTGACTCGTTTATGGTGCTTCATGAACTGAGAGATGATATGCTTTAGCTGGGATAAACAAAACCAGCTCCACCAACAGCAGCAGTGACGTGTGTCAGATTAGCATGGCGATGTCAGTGTTTGTGCAGTGCGTGGATCCTCACACCGAGCCTTTATTTGGCAGGATTAGGTGGCGTGCCGTTGGCGTCTTTTAAGACTGTGGATGCCACAAAATAACCCAGAGTGTGAAATGGATTATTGGCTGGAGCTTTAACTACAGATTAATGACAGAAATTTACATGCAGACGCGCCAACATCAAACATACACACACACACACACTCATATTTGCTAGCATATTAGTGTCCTTATGACTAGCACAATGGCAGAACACCTCCACTGACCTTCAGCAGCCGATGACAGAGAGCATGTGGGCTACAATGACAGACACTTCACCCTCTTTTGAACCTTAATGCCACAACAATGCCCACCAATGTGATACATATCACTAGATCACTCATTGTGGCAAGGGTTTATGTAATGCTAATGCTAAGTGTTAAACTAACCCACCACACAACCGTATAGGAGCCATAATAATAATAATAATAATAATAATAATAATAATAATAATAATAATAATAATAATAATAATAATTAAAAAAAAACTTGGGTTAATAACTATTCAGCAACTAGCAACTTTGAAGTTTTGCAACCACATGTGATGTGCTAAAACACCCAGAACCGCTTAGCAACTGCATAGCAACGTGCTAATCACTCAGATCAGGGGCCTGTACCATGAAGCCAGAATAGCTGGCTAGCCAGTTAAGTACCAGCTAATCTGACTCCATGGTACAGGCCCCATTTTAGCAACTGCATACTAAAAATGGTCTGAACAGATTAACAACCACATAGCGATGTGCAAAAAAACACTCAGAACAGCTTAGCAACTGCATAGCGATATGCTAAAAACACTCAAAACAACTTAGCAACTGCATAGCGATGTCTTAAAAACACTTAATACAGCTTAGCAACTGTATAGCGATGTGCTAAAAACACTCAGAATAGTGAGCAACTGCATAGCGATGTGCTAAAACACTCAAAACAGCTTAGCAACTGCATAGCGATGTGCTAAAAACACTCAAAACAGCTTAGCAACTGTATAGCGATGTGCTTAAAACACTCAAAACAGCTTAGCAACTGCATAGCGATGTGCTAAAAACACTCAAAACAGCTTAGCAACTACATAGCGATGTGCTAAAAACACTCAATACAGCTTCGCAACTGTATAGCGATGTGCTAAAAACACTCAAAACAGCTTAGCAAC
>CAIGQW010031024.1:909957-930342 GCA_903798125.1 Danio choprae
CTGAACTAAAAAGGAAAAAAGTTAATAAAACAAAAAATACAACAAAACTGTACAACAGAAACAAAACAAACACAATGCAAAATGAAACAAAATACATGAAACTAAGCTGAACAAAAAGCGGTCCACCACTAAAAACAGACAAACATTAAACAAAATAAATAAATAAAAGACAAAACAAACATGAAACAAAAATAATATGGAACCAAAACGTAAAAACAACTGTTAGACCAAACAAAAAACACAAAAATTAAACAAAGTAAAAAAATATATAAAACCATCAAAATACCCCCAAACATAACAAAAAAAATAAATAAATAAAATGGACCAAACAAACAAACAAATAAAAAACACAATCAACAAATCAAATGAGGCAGGGCAAAAAGAAACAACAACAACAAATAAAAAAAATCACTAAAACCAAACCGAACAGAAGCAAACAAGCATTTTGCTGTCAAACATCTTTACGTTTTAGTCTCGCTCAAACATCCTGATATTATAAGTTGCATTGAGCTGATTTCCGACACTTGGCAGAGCGTCGTCTGAGGGCATATTGCGCTAGTGACAGCTAATCCCACCGGAGATGAAATCTGTGTTATGAGTGGGTGTGCGCCGCAAATAAGGTGTTTGATTCCACTGAAAGAGATGAATTCTGGGAATAACAATCATAATAACAATTCTCGCACATAGTAGACAAACAACTCTGATCCGATCTTATTACAAGGAGACCTCCGTATATACAACAAGCAGAGCATTACGGTCTGCTTTGCTTGATAACAGGACATAACTGAGCTCTGATAAATATAATGTGATAATCTAATGCTAGTTTCTTTAACCTTAAGAAAAGGAAAAAAAACACGAAAATCCCCTTTTCAAAGTATTTCACACATATGCTACAAGTCAAAGGTGAACGCGTGAAAGCAAACATCCCTGTAATTTACAGTGACGTAGATGTGAGGCAGGTGTAAATAATAACAAGGTTTCACCTATTTAACTCTGTGTAAATGTAAATTTAGGCAAAGAAGATAATAAGAGATTATTATTATAGGCCTTGTGTTTGCCTCTGCTGCCCTCTAGAGGTGGGCGCAAGTAAAAACAGCCACACATTACATTTTAAAACCCACCAGGCTTTATTTATAATTTTGTTTTGTGCAAAACACCTGGAAATAAGTTAGAAATCCTACAAAGGCCATTAAAAAGTTTCCCGTTCCTATGTAGTTTTGTAAAAAGTCTTGATAAAATGTATTCGGTGGTTACCGGGTCAGTTTTGTTTTTGGTGTCAGCTGATAGGTTGAGATGGAGCCTGTGTATCCCGTGTTGGGACATCCAGCTCTGCAGTGGAACCGGGGTGGTCCTGAAGGCCACTGGGAGTGTTTTCATGCTGCACGGCGTCGCTAAAGACAGGAGATGATTGGTCTTCTTGAGAGTCCGAGCGGACCTCATCTGTGTCCTGGTTAGAGGAATAGTCCCATTTAATGAATAGGTTAGCGCATTTCATGAACATCTCAGTAACGTGACGATGTTTTGTTTGCAGATTTTCCGGATGCTAATTAATTCAGTGGACTATAATCGTTTGGGGAGTTTGTGTAAATATTTGGTTGAAGATATGCTATTCTTTAAAAAAAAAAAGAAAAAAAAAATACTTTAACAATATTTTAATTATCATTTATCATTATCCCAAAAATTAATAATAAAAAACACAAAAGCAAAGACAGAAATAAATAAATTAAGACAATATCTGTATGAAACACTACTTAATCAAAAATTCTCTCTAGCGCATTTTTTGTGGAAATTTACTTTATTTTAGTTATTAATGACTATTTAATTTAAATTGTGTATATTTATTAAACTTTTTACAGAGCAAATAAAATGTGCTTACAAATAAATTACATTAAATAAATTCATATAATAGACAACCATTATTTTTAACTGCAATACTATTTCACAATATTGCTGTTTTTGATCAAATAAATGTAGCCTTGATGAGACCCAAAAACGTCTTACTTGGAAGTGTGTATTTGTTCTAATGTTATATGAGGCTGTATATTGCTATACGAGGGTTTCTGCAGGTTTCATCAAATTTAAGACTTTTTACAGGGCTAAACATTAAGTGTTTTTACTTGCCTCATCAAAAAATATTCAAATGTAGTTATTTATAAATGTATACCACATATTTTAAATAATGTGTCAAAACAAGTTGTTGTTCTAGTTGTAAACAAAAATAGACAACTTTTAAAAACTGTACTAAACTAGATGTATGCACAGCAGTCTGTCCAGGTCAGTGTCCCCACCATAAATACATGGAGAACTTTTAAACAAATGTTATTGTAAGGAAAACCATTAAATGATATTGGTGTTAAACAGAGTTAAAAAATTAAGACTGCTGGTAATTTGGATGGGTGCTGGTCTGATTTGGACGCTTTACATGGGGATAGGAAAATTAAGACCTGTTTAGAATTATTTAGGACCTACAACACAATATTTCGATAAATGTAAGATTTTTAAGGCCTAAAATTTTGATTTGAAACCCTGCACACACCCTGGAGTTTGAAAACTTAACTAAATTATGCATTCTCACCTTTCTGCCAAGGAATGCATGAAAGAGAGAAAACACACTCAACAAAGTTATTTGAACTGATATTCGTATAAGTGATTGTCATGCTCTGTTCTACCTGCAGTGGCTGGACCTCAACAGTGGGCCGTGCTTTTGCCAAGAGCACCATCTCTCTGATCTGGTAAACCAGGAGAGCGACCGAAACCCACGGAGAGCCAGACGGGACCCAGGCAGGTTTATTCAGATCCTCTTGCTCCTCCTGGTGTTGAGTTTTGCGGGCTGGAAGTTTGGGTTCGGGTCGAGCAGGTGCCGCCACGTCTGCTGTGTTTTGAACCAGGTCGATGGTTGCGATGGGAACAGGGCTGGATGGGATAGGGATGTTCTCTGCTAGCATCTTGTCCTCTGTAAGGTTCAAAATATAAAATGGAACTACACATTCAACATCTTCTTTAAAGAGATAGTTGGATAAAAGGGCTAATAATATTAACCTTAATATGATTAAAAAAAAATCTTTAGTTGAAATAAAATAGTTGAAATAAAACAAATAAGACTTTCTTCAGAAGAATAAAATATTATAGAAAATTCCTTGCTCTGTTAAACATCATTTGGGAAATATTTGAAAAAGAGAAAAAAACATTAACACGAGGGCTAATAATTTTCACTTTAACTGTACGTATAGAGTCAGTAAAAAAGCTATTACTAGATGCTGGTATAAACCCAATTCACCACAAATGCAGGATTGGATTGACATTTTGAAAAAATGATTACATACTGTGTGCATAACTAAAAAGATGCAATTTGTTGACTTTTGATCCAAATAATTTGAGTAAGTCACTGCCATTCAAGCTAATATCTTTTTCTATAGAACTTTAAGATTTATTTTTACTGTAGATATTGCTTCTACATCTTCTTTCTTCAGTAAATATTTTCAGTATATATGATATAAGATAATGCAAAGGGATATGTCGTTCCGTTACGGTCATGAAGAAATGTGTGTTTCCTCTTTTATCCCTGATTAGGGAATTTAAACTGGATATGTAATATCTAGATAAATATGTAATTAGTGACAAATGTCTACTGATGTTGTGTATCTCTTTGTAATAAAAACTTAAAATAAAGAAAGAAAGAAAGATATAGTTTGCCTCAAATGAAAACTGTCCTTCCAAAGCCACGAGATCTTCAAAATATAAATATTGTAATATTATATATTATGCATACTGTTAAGTTTATTTTGTGACATCTTTTTAAGCTTTTCAATGTATGTTTATCTAGACAATGGACAAAAAGCTCATGTGTCATTAAACAAAACTTGAGGGCTGTTTACACAACACTAAAAACAAAACGTATGCATTTTGGCTGTTCATTTACACATCAACAGTGTTTTGATATGTGCCTGTGTATTACGTTCATGGCTGCAAAATACATAAAAGGAAATCAAAAAAGAACAGAAATGACAATTTGAACCAAATCAGATGCTTCTGAACAATAATAATCAATGAATATGAATGTGTTGCTCACCTTTCTTCTCATTCTGGCCAGTGATGTACATAATTAATGAAAAGATGAGCAAAATAACAAGCGAGGCCATTCCTATTCCCCTGAACGTTTCAGCAACGCCTAAAAAAATCAAAACAACCTCATTTTTCTACACATGCTGGCATTATTGATGCAATCAAATCATTTTAAAAAGTTGTCATTCATACCAAAGTAGTTAACAAATATCCCGCCGACCATCGCTCCGCAGCCTCTGCCCAGGCCCAGATGGAGCCCCTGCAGGATACCCTGAGCCGATGTCCGAAGTGGAGGAGGTACAGCCGCGCTCAGATATGAGATACATGCTGCCCAGACCGATGCATGCGTTATGCCTGCACAGGTACACAACGCTCAGTGTGTTATTACACAAGGTAATATTAATAAAAATGTATCACTCCATGCTTGTGATAAATATGCTAGTAATTCCCACAGAGCCATTATAGCATTCATGTAGAAAAGGAAGACTTAAAAATATACATTATTAAAAGGACAAAGATATTTGCGATTATTTCAGCCTGATCTCATGAGGAAATGTAACTATTTTATTGTAACTAATTCATTCTTATGAAAATGTAAGTTTTTTTAAAAAGACACATGAACCCAAACCCCACCCCTAACTCTACCCCTCATTGGGGGATGTGAAAATCATAAAAATGTATGCAGGGTTACCACTCTTTCATCAACAGCAGATTCAAAGACTTTTAAAGCACTATTAATTTAAAATCAATCACCTTTGCAATACACACTGCCAGCATATGTAGCGCCAAGATTGTCCTTACTTTAACATTTCGCTTACACTTAATATTTAGATTAAAATATCAGAGTAATGATGATGTTTTGAACATGCCATCTTCAAAAGTTTAGACCGTTTTAAACAGTCATGTTCAAAAAAAACTTTAATAAAATGAGTTGAATTCAATACTGGTAATATTCCAACATGCTTTCTGAAATATTGCTAAAACATCCATTACCATAGTTCTTTTACAAGACTGAAATTTTGTATTTTTAAAGGTCCCGTGAAGTGCTTTGAAATGTGCATTTTTATTCGATGTTTGACGTAATCTCACCCGAAACACAAAGAGAGGGTGGGACATAGTGTAGCTCCTCCCCCTTTTAATAAAACAGCCAATAGCGTTTTGTTTTATCACCGGTCTGCCAGTGAGAGTTCCCCCTCTTGAAGGGGGCGGGGCATGTCCGATACTATAGAGCATTTGATTGGTTATGTTTTGATAAGAAAATGAAGTATGTGAATAAAACCGTTAATTTAGGCGGACGTGACTACAAGCTTTACAAGTTTATATAAGTTTTATATCTTCTAAACGCAAATTGTGTCACAATTTTGGAGAACACTAGCTTATAGATATCTTAAAAACTACCAATACTGATACTAACATCTGAAAAACTTTATTTTAATTTCATGGGACCTTTAAATTAAGAATTTCTCATTTTTTTCATTCTGTTTTTGACAGCGGCACAGTACAATTGCTGAAATAACACCTTAAACAAATGTCATTTCAAATTTAATTCAAGCACTTTAGGACCTATATTTGTTTTTAAGTACTTTCAAGAAGCATGAGAACCCTGTGTATGAATGACCAGCCTGATTTCACACGACAACGCAAGTATTTTACATTTTGTCAGTTTAGTGGTTAATTCGTACAAATTCATACGAAGTTCTGTTGTATGAAAATGTACAATTTAAAAAATGAGGCGTGGCACCCAAGCCCACCCCTAAACCCTACTGTCATTGGGTGATGAGCAAATCATACTAAATTGTACGAATTAGATGTACAAATTCATACGAATTAGCCACTAAATCAAAAAGTTACGAATTGCCGTGTGTGTTGAACAATTCCTTCTATGTACACTTATCTAACATACTGATATGAACAAAAGAATAAACACATAAACACAAAACCAAACAGCATCTGAGTGATGAAGACTAAACAAAGTAAAACAACACAAAACACAAGACAACCAGTATGAAAAACCAAAAAAAACAACATTAAAAGAAACTAAATAAAAATACTGAAATCTAACTTAAACAACAAGAAGGCAAAGGGCTGAAAGAAGTGAACTAATAAACTTAGCGTTAAAAACAGTTAAAAACAAACAAAACACAAAATATTTGAATTATTTGATCTGATGGCGATAAATAAAACACAATGTTGTTTAATAAGCTAATGATTAACTCCAGTGTGCATCTATATACTTCAGTTTACGGTTACAAAAGTCTGTCCTGAAAACAAGCTATATGTTTAAACTGGAAATTCCAGTACAGGTGGCTAATATTAAACTGCAACAGACAGTGCTGTTTTTCTTTGAGCAGATGAGGTCAAACAAAACAGTGTCTGTCCTGAATGTAAACAGACTTGATCCAGGCCTTCATTCCTGCGCGTGAATAGCATTAACTCTTTAATGACTCTTCTTCATCATTTTGCCAAAAGAAAGGGGTGGTGAAACTGACGTCAGACTGACTTCTTGATCTCTTGTCTTTTACGACTGAATTTACCACATTTTATTTGCTCCCTTCCCGGCAATGAGAACTTGACAGGTTGTTCATACCTTGAAGTACTTCCATGGGCAGGACGGTCCAGGCGTTCTCCAGATACGAGATATAGAGGTAACGTGCTGTGTTACAGGCCAGGCCGATGTACAATACTCTGCCAGAGAAGAAATTAAACACAAAAGTTATTACAAAACATCTCAACAAAATGTATCCACTTCAAAAATATAAACCAAAAATACATTTAGTAGTAAACCGCTTAAATGTAGGACAGTTCACCGAAGGACAAATTCATTTTTTAATAAAAAAAAATGCATTTTCATAATTGCAATGCATGCAAAAGCATAACAAAAACATTTTTCTTCTAATTTTTATATATAAACAGGGCATGTTTTTGTGACTTTTACTCATTTAAACATGCTTTATTAGGAATGCAACTGTAAATACATTTTGAAAGACAAATAATAAAATGTAAGAAAGTCATGATGACTCATCTTTTTTGCTGTACAATAATAAATATAGTTAAAATTTAACCTCATAGCTTATCCCAAAAATTGTTACAGTTTATTGAGGTCATCTCTGAAAGCGAGTCTATAAAATATTAGATGATGTTGAACAGGAAACTATATATTTTTAACCGCCTCTTACAAGAAATTACATCACTCAAAAAGAGGTTGGGGGTGGGGGTGACTTATGAATTTATATTGATCTGTCAATCATTCAAATAAATGGTTTTCTCTATTATTGATGTAGTTGCAGAAAATAAGGGGGGGGGGGGGAACAGTGTAGCTGCTGTGCAATGCATTCTGGACTTGGGCCACTGCTCACAGAAAAAGGCTTTGTGCTCTCGAACCAGGCCTTCCGAGCAAACAATGCCTCACTGATCCCAGTGCAGACCTACAGAGTCGCATGACAGCGCTACGCACAAAGGCTCACTGATTCAAGGACAGAATCAAATAGGCTAGAGACACAAGGTGCAGTGAGATGCTTTTTATTATGACTATTACTATTATGATGGTTTGATCCCAAAGCAAAAGCACTGATAATCTGAACGATGACAGTTCGTTTCAATAAAATTTGATGTTAGCATGTGGCTAAGGTAACAGCCCGAAAATGAGAACCAAATGAGAACAACAGATATTAATGTTTATGCATTAGCTTGCTTGGATTGGCAAGGTATACTGACAGCAACCAATACGCAACCGCCTAGCAACCAGACAAAACACCACAGCAAATGTATTTTATATATTTTTTTTTGTCATGACTTTTGTAATGAATTCTAGCATTGCTTTATCCATGTAAAGGTTGCCTACGCCTTAGGGGCTGTTCACATAGAATGCCTTTTTATTTTCCAATGCGCTTTTCGATTATTTTTCAATATAAACACACAGAAGTATGTGTCCGTCCCATTTGAAGCAGCAAGCACCATGTCAAGTTAAAAGATCATCAACTTTCACACTCAGCGCAGCTCATCACTGTCAGTTCCACAGCAGTGAACCAATCAGAAGAGCTCGGAGGAGGAGCAAGCATTGCAAGTTTGATGCGACATGCAAAGACATGTGTGAATGAGCCCTTAGGGTGTACTCCCACTAGGTGATCTGAGAGCTGTCTCTGTAATAATCTTCTGTTATGTGCAGTACAAGTCAAACATTCCTGTGTGGAATAGATTATATATTTTTACACAGTCTGTTCATGAAAGTGCTTCTCTCCGATGTGGGGTACACATTTGGTCCTAATGTAAGTAGGCCAAGACATACTAAGCTGACAGTCGGCCACTGGGCAGACTCAGGCACACTAGTGAGCATTTGTCAGGCTATTTTTTTGTGTGTTCCACACGTTGCCCCTCGTTGGGTTAACGTTGGAGGGAGTTGAATGTAGAATGTAGCATGTAGAATCAGTGGTGGCCATTAGTGAAAGAGAGCGCTCGGATTGGCTGTTTAGCTACGAATCAGAACACAGGAATAAAAAATGAAATGAAAAAACCAAGCAAAGAACGCAAGTCAAGAGGGAACACAAAGAAACTGTCATTACATTTCATTTCTTAAATATTTGCAAACAAAATGGATTATCAAATTATCAGACATATTTGCATGAGCAAATCCTTGTGGTGAGCAAGAAGTAATGAAAATGGTATGTAAACGCTGCTTTTACAGTTTTGAATGTGTGCAGCACTAGTTCTGGTTTACCTTTGTGAAATGAAAATACAGATACTGCCACCTGCAGTTGTGGAGAGATACATGCTCTCACACTGAAAGTACGTTTTCATTTCAGTCAGCTGTGATATGGCTTTGGTGCCTTCTCAAGTCAGACAAAATTTCTAAACAGCATGCACCACTTCACTTTTGTCTGTGCAGCGATGAATACAATATAAGTTGGATACAGTTAATGACGATGAATCAAGGTTGAGAACCTCACCTGATGTGTCCTACCAGTTCGATGAATTTATGACTGGTGAAATAAGCAGCAAGCTCCGACACATGACTCAGGACAGAGCAAATACCAAACAGCGTTGTGGTTCCTGTCAGGTCCTGTAAATGCCAGTAAAGGAAAGTAAAAACAAATCCATAGCCAAAGCCCATGAACCAGGCCACGAATAACACTGTGCTGTACTGTACGCCGCACAGCAGTCGCATCAAGTCCCAGAAGTGAAATTCCTCGGCTTGGACAATTGTTGGGGTCTCCGAGCTCGCCGTTCCAGGGGAACCTCTAGGTTGGACATTTTCCTGTTGGCTACCAACCTCTTGTCCTTCATTTGTATCATGGTGCTGAACATCAAACTTAAACTGAGTTGCCACGATCAGAGCGACTACCATTAATACGCCAAACACAATGAAAGCAATATGATAGTTCTTGTAATTTTTCATAATGCACTCCATGTTGCCAATGATAAGGTTGGTGCTGGTGTGGTCAATCCAGATGCCAATGCAGAGCATAGCAAGTCCCCAGCCTAGAGATCCCCACATGCGTTGCAGTCCATAGCGGTCACGATGTGGACCCAGGTAGTGCAGTGTCACCTAGAACAATTTAAACCAACATTTTAGACTACTCCAGTTTCTAATGATTTGAAAGATAAAATTTAATGCTACCGGGTGAATCCTACAATAAGTTCCCAGATTTTCTCATGATTAATTTCCTATGTCCCTAGGGGGCTCTAACCCTAACCCTGGGAGCATAGATTTGTTTCTGAAGTAACTAGCTATGATGTTACAAATCATGCACAGAAACGAACATGGTTTGAAAACATATTAACACACAAATATTTCATAAAATTCTCCGGGCCTGGTGGGAGCACAGATTAGACCATTAGCATTTCACTCAAAAATGACCAAAACGTTTCGATAATTGTCCAATTTTACTATTTAAAGTTAGACTCTTGTAGTTACATTGTGTAATAAGACTAATGGGAAATTAAAAGTTATTTTCTAGTCTGATATGGCTAGGAACTATACTCTTATTCCGGCGTAAATATCAAGTAACTTTGCTGCCATACCATGGCTGCAGCAGGCGCGATGATATTACAATGATACGATGTGTAATGCCAATGCCTTTGCTGCAGCCATGGTACAGCAGCAGATGTGATAATGATAATTGTGAAAATGTTCCTTTTCTGGACTTTGAACATCTCTGGATCATTGCTGTCTATGGAGGATGAGGAAGCTCTCAGATTTAATCTAAAATATCTTAATTTATGAACAAAGGTCTCAAGGGAATACATCCAAACAAAAGGGTGAGCGTAGTTAATAGCAAAATTGAAACTTTTGGGTAAACTAACCTATTACCTGAGCTAATTTAGAAGAAAAAGCATTACGTACCGTATCTACAATTGTAATAGCTGGAGCACTGAAAAACTCGCCAATGATGATGACGAGTAGAATCAGCAGAAAAATGGCGTTAACCTGGTCCATGTTATACTCAGGGGGTGGCAAGTTCGTGTTAGTTGTGGTACTCTTGGTAGTGCTGCTAGATGTTGTGTTTGTGCTGCTGGGGGTTGATGATGAGATGGAGGTGCTCGGCTTGGGTTGTGTGGTTGTACTGGTTTGGTTCGTTTGTGTGGTGTTAGCCAGTTCATCAGGTGCTACGGTGAAACTCAAGTTTGAATCCCGTTTGATCCGATGTTCAGAGATGTAGCCTGAAGACTGAACGGAGGAAAGGATGGTTCGCCAAGGGTACTGTCCAATCAGATCCCTGCGCCATCTCATTTGACTTGTTGAACTAGTATTGGGGAAGAATGTTTCGTTAGATATGGTAGGGTGGACAGTTGGTACCATGGCTGTTGTCGTCGGGAGGTTCTCCTCTTTACAGGCCATAATTGGTGGCTTAACAATGCCAATCCCAGCATTGAAGAGGATCCAGCATAACATTGAGAATAACAAGACTGCCTTTCCTTTCCTGAATCGATCTGCGACAATGCCCCAAAAAGGGGCACTACAGAACTCTATGAAATAACGGATTCCCACTAGGAGACCACTTTGAGTTGGATTCATCCCCAGCTGCTTGTAGTACAGAGCAAGAAGGGGATGAAGGGAACCATAGGCGGCATAGAAGAACAAATAAAACACTTTTGAAACAAGGAGGTGGCGGTTGACCCGTAGGAACAGACGTTCGCAGCAGCCCATGTCGTGTTGAGGGGATGGGGTCGGTGCTGTATCATTTGGTACATCATTTTCAGCTGGTTGGGACGGTGATTGAATCTCAAGTGACAGGCGGTCAAATCGCTCAAGGTGTTTCCTTTTCAGCTCCTCCTCATCTTCTGTTAAAATGGCCACTCGGTCGTCTGCCATCTTTGTTGGGATGCTTGTGTCTAGTAGGATCAAAGAACACAAAAATAT
Source organism: Danio choprae (assembly GCA_903798125.1). Taxonomy (NCBI): domain Eukaryota; kingdom Metazoa; phylum Chordata; class Actinopteri; order Cypriniformes; family Danionidae; genus Danio; species Danio choprae. Next base: position 921,377 of record CAIGQW010031024.1, read on the forward strand.
GGAGCATTTTAAAAATGACATTTATAATCAACATGAGTCTGTAAATAGGGTACACCAAATATTTGGATTTTTAAAAATATACAACAAATATGGTCATTTTGGATTTCATATTTGACTTAAAAGGACTGAGAATAATTTTAAATACAGTAAAGAAATACTGAAAAAAAAAAAGAATTGATGTTTTCTGAAAGGAATGCTACATGTGTTTATTATAAGTTATTTATGAGAAGTTATTTTAAAGAATAGCCTTTGACATCCATAGTAAGGAAAAATACTAAGGAAGTCAATGACTATCAGTTTCCAACATGCTTCAGAGTATCTTATTTTATGTTCAACAGAAAAATAGAATCTCAAACAGGTTTGGAACAAGTTTAGGTAGAATAAATTGTAGTTTTAGATGAATTATCAGTTTAAGTTGTATTGTGTTTTGATATTAAGATTTCTGTTAGCTCATTTGAGGATTCTCTTTACTCGGTTCTCTTTATTTTTAAGTTTTCCCCTGTTCCCTCCTCTGGAATTTTTATATTTGAGTGAACTGTACTATTAACATTGTTTTGCATGTCTCTTCTGATAGTACAGCATAGTTTTACAGCAGCAACGGTAGAAGTATCCTATTCACAGTATGCAAATATTCTGTATGAATACCAAGATGGCCTACTACATTTGCCAAAATAAGCATAGTTAAAGAAATTAAAAAAAACATTATGAGGTCCCTGTGTGGTAAAAATTAAACAAATAAAGCATATGACAATATTTCACACAACACAATATAACATTATATTGGTGTATACTGGGCAAAAATAAGTACATACTGGACAAAACTGCATACAGAAAGTAAGTAGCATGCAGTGTATATTGTGCTGTATTCATTAATTACTAGGTAAATATTACAGGTGCATGTCGTGATGATGTTTATTGCACAATGACGTCATCGAGGTTTATGGCGCGCCTGTCTAAAACGGACATACTTTTACGGAAGTACCAAAACTTCCTTAACTGCTAGGTCATTTAACAAAAGATAAACCTTATACTTTATTCGTTATTTAGTCTTACAACTAGTTTTAGAAACCATTTTCTTCTTTGTCTTACGAGGACGCGACTAAAACAGGAAGACCGGTTTTAAAAAAACATCCCATAGTCAAGAAATGCAGGAAATGGAGATGAAAAATACAAATCTAAGTATTTTGCATCGTTACTTGTTTACAGTTAAATAAACACAGACATGTAGAGTGAAAACAGTAATAGTTTATTTACCTGTAGCCTCGGCAGTTCCAGGTGAGTCGGTTACTTTGAAGCAGTTCGATAATGAAGTTGGTTTTGTTCCATTTTAATATTTTGCGTTACGAACCGTGTTTTTGGTTTCTGGCGTTTCTGCCAGTCCAAACGGGGAATTTCTCCTTTATTTTATATTCTGTCAAGGCATTTCTGTTCTTTGGTGGCGAGAATCCAGAGTTCACCTGCACACAAACCGACTTGGGGCTTACGTCATGAATAATAATGTGCTGACGTTGCTTGCTCAGTGTCATCTGTCGAAGGCATGGCTTCTGAATAGTAATTCAAACGTGCTGACGTTGATAGACAGTCATCCAATAGTAAAGAGCTGTAATTTGAATACTAAATAGGTCAATGTGAGGTTGTTTCCTAAAGTTTCAATGAACTGAAGCTCTTGAATATTTTACCAAAACTGACAATCGTACAAAAATACACAATACCTACCACAGTTTTAGTAAAATAACCACATTTAAAACTATATGTAGTAAAACCATGGTTAACTTTCGTATTGGTTGTAATTCAATTCTCCTGTAAAATTTAAAACATTACATATTCTAACACATACGGTCTAATATTCTGATAGGAATGTTATCGTATAATAAACATTGATTTATGCATATGATTCATTTAAACAATTATTGTTATGCTAAATCAAATGGGTGTAGCTGTTTAGCAAGATCAAAAACAAGATTCTTCAGCTCTCCTTTGCACTACATTGTTGCAAACGTTGTTGAAAGTCAAATCGAGAACAGGCAGGTCTTTTGTCCTCAAGCAACATGCTTTTGTAGAGATTGACACTTATTTTTTTTTTTACATGCTTTATAACTGAATAAATAGATATTAACAATAACTATTCTGTGGATATTAATTGCATATTTTCCCTCAGTTTTATTGTTTTATTAATAAAATATATATATAAATTGTATTAATATATTTAACAGAAAAATATGCCTTTATTTTAAATAGTTATACGTCTGGTTTCTGGATAAACAGACTGCAATTTTACCGTTGCTACTTACCTGTTTCACTTTGCCACCACTCAACCCTTCATACACCAACACATAAAAACAGCTATTTAGCGCCATCTTGTGTTCACAGAACGGGAACCATTGTTTGGTTCGTTCGTCTTTCACTTCGCGGAAACTTTACGTTCATTTCAAATGAGTGCAGGCGACGATCTGGACTATTTTATTTTCAGAGCATCTGGCATGCACTTTTGCAGTTCACATAACAGTTGGATAAATACACATACAACTTATACATTATATGATATATAAATTAATTTATTGACTATTTAATTTATTTTTCTGTATTTATGCCTTATTTAGTCTATTTGGAGTTGTGATTCTACTGATTGGTCTCAAATTCAGTAGGAGTTCACGTCAGATTTTATCATCTTATTAGGAAATCCGAGTTTGAATTATTGATTAATGTTTTTTTAATGATTCCTTCAGTCTTGTGATGCACAAGACACCTCGCCGACTTCCGTCCAATGCTTATCCTTGTTCTTCTTTTTCCTCTTTTTCTCCGCCATGACAATTGCCGCCACAACCGTGATGACCACAGTGATTGTAATGACCAGGACAGTAACCATCTCTGCAACACAGAGCTCAACCGCTTTAAACACAGTGTGGTTTCCGTTAAATTCGTCGTTAAATGAGTAGCAAGTGAGGCTGTCGTAGTCATCCAGAAACAGCCGTTTGACGTTACAGAGCTTCTGGAAAACTCGTTGAAGATCACAGTCACACCGCCAGGGGTTTCCTCGCAGCATTATGTGAGTGCTGTACGTATTGAGACTCAAGAAGGTCTTGAATTGAATCGTGGAGAGGTTGTTGTTGCTGAGGTCCAGTTTTCCAAGGCTGGTCAATGGTGAAAGTACTCCGACGTCCAAGCTATGTATCTGGTTGTGATGCAAATTTAAATCTTCAAGACTTCGTAGCATGGAGAAGATGCCATTATTGAGGACCGTTATTTTGTTCCAGTCAAGTTGTAGCTGGCGTAGCGTACTCATGGACCCAAACGCCCTCATTTTGATGGTGTGGATGGAGTTATGGCTGAGATTGAGTCTTTGTAATGAGTCCATGTGGAAGAAATAACTGCTGTTCAAGCTGGTTAATCTGTTCTCAGCCAATGAAAGACCTTGAAGGGAACCGAGACCCTTTGAAAACCCTTCACTCAAGGATAATATTTGATTTCGACTCAAGTCCAACCTCCTAAGACCTTCCAGTAGAAAGAACGCCCCATCTGCTAACGTGCTAATATTGTTGCTGTTCAAGTATAGGAAATGAAGCTTTCGTGTGGTGTTGAAGGCTCGTGGTGGGATGGTGTTCAGGTGGTTGTGGGATAGATCCAGTGTTTCGGTGAATGGTGGAAGAGCGATGGGCAGTTGGGTGATATTATTGTTGGTGCAGTAAGCACTTTTGAACCCCTCGTGGCAGATACAGTCACAGGTGAAGTTATGGCTCATGGAGATAGACTGGACCTCCAGCACCAGAGGAAGAACAAAGAACAGATGCATCCTGGAGGTTCTGTGGAGAAACTAAAAGGGTTTGCATTAAGCCATGTCTCAGTCAAACCTACTGGCTTACAGATGTAATATTCCAGATGTTTTATACAAATACAATCATATTAAAATAATAACATAAAAGATACTAAATAGTATATAAGGAATTATGACATGACAGAAGTTCTGTATAATGTTTTACATATAAAACCAATAATAATTATTATTTATTATAATACTTTAACATAATATTTCTCAGTACTTGATAAATGTTAATTTATAAGTGTTAATTTTCATAATTTAAAAACTCCTACTCAAGTACAACATAATATATGTAATTTTAGAACAATAATAATTTGTATTATTACTATAAAATATAATATAAACATAAATAATAATTAGTATATAATCTAATCCATATCATTGAATAACTATGTAATTTTTATTAACAATTTTATATAAATGTGTTGTTTTAACTGAATGTTACATAAAAAGTGTACAAGAATTATAATATTATTTGGATTGAAAATATTTTATTTTTGATGCCCAATATATTGTCTCTATGTTCGATATCATACTGAACTGTGGATCCAGCACAGTTTTGTATAACTGTTAGATGCTGCGACTCAAATATTTTCCAATATAAATAAGCGGTATGACAGCTGAGTAAACAAGCATTCAACGCCTGTTATACAATTACTGGTCAAGGATAGTTTGATATGTGCATAAACTGAAGCTTTTGAGTTCTGCATAGCTTTATGCTCATAACAAAAATACAAAGTAAAATTCATTACCAATACAAAGTGATCTCACACTTTGGCATATTGGGTTAGTTTTTTAATAATGTATCATATTGTGACACACGTATCGCACGTCCTGGACACAGATCTTATCGTAAACACCCTACCAGCACATTGTTCTAGGGTTTATTTCAGTTCTAAAAACTTAATGTCAACTTACATAGTCAAAAGTAAGTATAAATCGCCCTTACCTGAGTTTGGTGTCTGTCATCAAAGGAGCAGCCACAGGTGTGTGTTTGTGTCTGTGTACATGAGACAGTGTGTGTTTGGAAATGGGAGGGAAATGCTATTGTACAGTAGCAGCTGTTGGCAGAGAAGAGAAAAGAGAAAGAGCAAAGTGATTAATATTTCACGCTGTTAGCGGAGGGCACAGACACAGCGAGAGGGTGCAAACTGCATCACTTCAGGAGGGCAATTATGAATTTTACGCTTCCAGTACTTGAACTTTGACACAACACATTTGAAATAAACCTCAATTGGGTAAATGTTTTCTAAATAGGAGAATAAAGATGTTTGACAACAAATGCCATGATACTTTTGATGGTGTCATGACAATTGAGGGTATCATGATGATTAATAAACAACAATAGTTTTATCTCGAAAAGTGTTGATTGATTTCATGTCCAGACAGACTAGCACACAGGTATGCAGTCCTACGCCTTGTTAAGCTCTACTCTAATTAAACACATCCAGCCAATTAAAGAGCAGCTCACACTGTGCTATTTCAGTTACGATTTAGTCATTGGAGACAAATTTGGAAAAGATTGCTATAAAAGATTGCTATAATTTTAAGCTAAAATCTGTTGTCTTTGATCATTGGTTTGATATGTTCATCAACAGCCATTTAATGGCCATTGCGATCAAATCTACCCTCCAATGAAATTCTGGCTGTGGTAGAAGGTTTCCGACACTTTCTTACAATGTGACTACAGGTATGACCACCGTCAATCCAAGAACCATTAGGAGTGCCGAATCTGATGATGCAATCAGGACAACAACGTCAAACCACCACAGAGAAATGTCAAAACAACCCTTTTTCTGGTTTTATTGTTAAGACGTGTTGTGAAAAAATGTAACACTACACATTGTTAATGTTTGCTCTGAGATTTTATTTCAGAATTTGGGTTACTTAATGTGTCACTGATGGATGATGTCAAACGCCAGATGAGTTTTCATGCGTGTCTATGTTTGGCATATCTTGATTGTTGTTCAGTCTGACATTATGACAGCTGAGATCTTACAGTCTGACAAAGAAATCATGTTCATGCAGTCTGACAAGCTACAATCGTATAGGATTATTAAAAATTGCAAAGTGTGAGCCGGGCTTAAGGTCTTACTAGTCTTATTAGAAACTTCCAGACAGTTGTGTTGAGGCAAGCTGAACCTAAACTCTGCAAGACAGTGGCCCACCAGAACCAAGTTTGGACACCCTGGACAAGCAATATTGAATCATTTTTGTGCTTCATGACTGATTCTGCCACCTTTAGGATGTTGACCAATAGGAGCACAGAAGCTCTTCCTTGAACAGTTTCCAAACAAGGCAAAACGAAAGCGAGACAATGGATGCCGCTAGGTGGAAACATGTATTGCAGAAAAGTCTTGCCGTCTCTAGAAACTGTCACTAGTTCCACCTTCTTGATGACATCATGTGGATCATTGAGGACACAAAAATGGCAATTCATCAGGAAGAGAAAGGTTTCTTGTCTATGACATGGCAATTCTTGTCATTCCTAATTCCTTAAGTAACTGTGATGAGTGGGGTGGGCAAATGACATGAGCAGCACCTTTGCCCCACAATGCCCTCAACAGGGGCTTATGGCCCAGGCAACAGTGGGATGGGGGTCTACCTTGGTTGAAATTGCAGTCCAGGAAAGCGTGTTTCTTAGGGAAGTCCCTCCAGGTAGAATTGAGGCTTGTGTGCCTATTTAAAGCATTTCTCCACCTCTCGGCCTTACGTTTCACAGAGGAGATCGAGACGGATAAAAAGAAAAGTGACGACAGTAAAAACAGGAAAAGGATCAGTGCAATCTCATTTGATCTCATCCATGAGGCACTACCTCTTACTTTCATTTTGATGTTTAATTAAACAACAAACAGGCTGTCGTGGCATACTTAGCATTTGGGGTAAAGGACAAATGAGGCCACAGAATGGAGACAGAAGTATAAAGAGAGATAGTGAGTCTCAAAAGAGGTGAGAATAGGCTCTTGAACACACTGCTGCCTCCTGGTCCTCCACCAGCTGAGAGGCCCAAACTCATGATAGGGTAAATGGACAGATTGCCAAACAGACTCCTCCAACCCCTTATGACAGCAATGAGTCTTAAATTTGGACTGTCGGCAATGAGTTCTCAGCAGTATGTTCAGGAGCCTGATTTTATTCTCACCTCTCTATAATTCAATGGCTCTGTCTGTCTTCCTCCTATACCTCAGTTGCCATAGCCACTGTTGCAGCCTGCCTAGGGAGTAGAGTCTCATGGATATCTCCCTGTCAGCGAGGGCTGATGGTGGTACATGTGATGACTGGACAGGTTCAAGAGCTGTGGGAGCAGAACCATGCTGGTTGGATGTTTTAATGAGTGACACTTGTACTACACACCTATCCCAAGTAGACCTTTGGGAAGGATTAAAAGAAAATCGATAACCATGAAGGAAGAGAGGGAATGGGGGAGCCACTCCATGGGGAACTTGAAATCGGAGGAGTCATTGGCGACTAACAAGGGGACAGAAAAGTCTACATCCATTTATCAGTTTTTCTATTTACCACATCATGAGTGTACACTTGGACCTGGGGGTAGCAGTGTGTTGAAGAGCCTATTCTCACCTCTCTTGACTCTCATCCTACTGTCTCCTTTCTGTCACCTCATCTGTCCCCATATGCCATGCCCGATGTGATAAGCTGCCCATGGGAAATGGAGGTAGAGCACAGTCTACCTAGGGGCACTGCAGGCCTAGGGCCAGTGGGGTTATGGTAGTCGAGACCTATGGAAGTGGAGCAAGGCTGGTGCCACAAGTGTAAACTAATGACAGTTCAACACCACATCAGCCTCAAGACCCATTGAGGAGCTAGAAAGAGGATAAAAGGAGGAATGATGACAGTGAGGAACAAAAGAGGACCAGGCCTGGCCCATTTTAAGCTGTTGTTTTATGTTAAAGTGACATTAATTTATGAGGGGCTGCCTCTTACTTCAGATCGGTTGTTTATTTTGTTGATAAGATTACATTTATCTTCATCAAATCTTGCTTTCTTTTACTTGCAACTATGGACTTAAACCTGGGGTGATGGAGGGGTTAAGTGCTGCCATCCACAAGGTGACAGAATATAAGATATTATTCCTCTGACTTGTATACATTCAAATATCAAGCCAGTAATCTCCCTTGGATTGGAAAAAAAAAAATCTCATCCATGAGTGCAGTTTCCTCTCACACATTAATCTATACATCCCACACATCTACATGCGGATGACAGATTTAACGAAACAAAGATCAAAGGTTAAAACCAGCTTATTTCTTTATGTTTGGGATATTACTCGAGGGATAAAACTGAAAAACCCCTGTTGAGCTCTCCATCTATCTTCGCATAGGAAAAGGAAGGAGGGATAGACAAAGTGGGATTAGATCTAAAGCTCTGTAAAACCTCATTTTGACCTGCATATTTCAAGTTCTGAACATGCATTTTAGACATGGAGAAATCATATGTAATATCATATAGCACACTTTTTTAACCTTGTAATTCACCAAGTCACTATAGGTTTGACCTAATTTGTTTTACTCGTCTGTGGATTTTGGACAGTGAGGCGAGGTGGGCCGCCCCTGTTCACCTGAGCCCCTCAGATCATGTAACTGTTCGAGTATCTGCTGAAGAAGGGTTGAGTTTCATCAGTACCTCTGATATAAACTACAGCTCTCACCTAAAACAGTCTTGTTGATCCATTACATGGTATTTGTTTTGAAAAGTGTGTAATATTTCCTTATTTTTAATAATTATTAATGAATTATTAAACAATGTTAAATACATACAGTAAAATAAAAGTTTTTTGCTGCATCATAATAAAACATTAAAAAAGTCAGACAGACAGATAGATAGATAGATAGATACTCACGGTAGTAGATGCTCTGTCATCAGGATTCAGTGTTGTGAGTGAGACGGTCATTCTTGAGTCACAGGAGTGATTTGTGCTGTTTGCTGGATTAAAACACTTCGTCTGGCAGTAAACACAGCAGGAGATGTGCAGCATGACTGACACACACATCACACACACTGTAATCCTGGATTACAGGAGGGTCAAATCACTTTCATCCAATCATTTCATTCTATTCTGTCAATCTGTTCATATCTATCTATCTATCTATCTATCTATCTATCTATCTATCTATCTATCTATCTATCTATC
>CAIGQW010031024.1:941288-972780 GCA_903798125.1 Danio choprae
AGAGAGAGAGAGAGAGAGAGAGAGAGAGAGAGAGAGAGAGAGAGAGATTGGAACATGGCAAGCTGAAGTGTGAGATAAACACACCCGCTATATTTCACTTCCTCACAAAGCTTTGAGTCCCATATTAATTGATATTTTACATTCCTTGGTCCTCAAGCACCCGGTCCAGCTTCTGTCTCTTCTTCTCTTCATGTCTTTAACTTAACTTTATCTCTGCCTTACTGAAAAAAACAACCACCAACAAAACAAAACAATATAACCCATCACAGACGATTCTAATGTTACCACTACAAACACCATTGAAAACATTACAGACCATCCAGATTTAAGCATTAAAATTAGTGCATCTTAGTGTGTTTTGGGACATATTGATTAGGATTTATTGGTTTTAACATGCCACCAGTTGAAACATTACTTTAGAGATGCAAAGGGACAATAAAGTTTTTTAAATTTCCATTATTTCCATTAAAACATTATAAATACTATGATGGTTTCTATTTTTTTATTTTTAAGAGAGGGGATGGAGCTGGAGCACAACTCTCACAAGACAATCCAAAGCTTTAAACCCTGTTATAAAACCAGTTGTAACCATTACGGAAGATTCTAATGGTTTCCATTACAAATTGGCTACAATTAAAAAACTACAGTAAAATTTACCAGTACATTTTAATGGTTTCTATTGTGTTTTGGGACATATTCCATTAGGATTGATTGGTTTTAACATGCCACCATTGGAAGGAAAAGAAATCCATTTGAGACCAAAAAGACCGTTAGCTATGCACTTTTTTCCCCTCTACATTACATGATGGGTTGCGTGGATTATGGGGGAAACGTCTGGTCAAATCAGTGGCATTTTTTTTTTAACAATTGGTTACAGTGAGGTGCCATAAGCTTATCTATTGGCTTGTTAAAAGACAACAACTGTGTAGCGCGAATGTGAAGCCAAATGATTTGTTTCAGTTCATATGAATGGAAACTTCTCAAAGCGGAAGTGCAACCCATAATTTGAAACGGTAGTCAAGAGCAGGAACAAGGTGGATAGCTTTCATGATAACCAATATAATAGTTTGGTAATACATTCTTCGGTGAATCAAATTTATGAATGTATTTAAATTGCATCTAATTTATTAATAAAATGTGAGGATCAAATGTATATTTATATTATACAATTTTAATTGTTAATATTTAAGATATAGATCAGAGAAAGCTATTTCTTACTATTAAAGGGCTGACCCCCCCATACATCTTGTTTTAATGTCCTTCAGGGGGGATAAAGCGTTAATTAGGGGGGTCAATCTCCCCCAAACCCCCTGTAATTCGCACCCTGGTTTTTATTATTGTTATTTCTTTCTTTCTTTAGCACCGGAAAACATACTCAATATTAGTGCAGCTTTATTAGCATCATAAATGTTAGCCATTATCAATTATTCGTTCAATAAATTATCCCAAACACGCTAAATTAAAACCACTTTGAATTTTGGAAGTCAAAAACATACGCTATTTGTAATTAAAATCTAATTGTAAGCAGAAGACACGCATTACTGCATCCACTAATCTCTAATAACTTGTGAGCAGATCCGCGACTGTTTATTTTGTAGAGCAATTTAAGAAAACAGAATCCTAGAGTCGCGTATTATAAGCGGATCTGGCAACCCAGAGCTCACTCTCCGCTAGAGACTCCATTGATCTGAACTATTTTCAGCTCGCGGGTTTGTCTGCTTGGCACAGGCGAATGTGCCCACAAATCCATGTGTGTTTGTGTTCGCCAGGCTGGGGAATAACATTCGGTTAGTACACATCCCTCCCGGCGCTTATTTGTTTAATACATTTAATAACGTTGGTTCTATATGACGGTTATTATCGTGGTATAAGAGCAAAATTGATCCTTATTATAGACATTTTTACACGTTTAACTCTATATTTCTATTTCTAAAGAGTTACAGTGTCAACGCTATTTACTTGTTATTTACAAATAGCCTAACATTAATGGATAATAATGAGTTAATTTGTTGAATATTTAAATGACTCACCATCAAATCCTTTTAATGCTGTTTTGAGCCATTACATTTATTTCTTTTGGGGAAAAAAAAGAGTAAAGAAAAGTCCTAAAATACATGGAAATACAGAAATGTTTGCATTTCTAATCGTGTTGGTGATAAATATATACAAATATCTATTTAGATTTTTATAAAATTAAATAGTATATAATATTTAATTTTATATATTATCTATTTTTAAATATATTTTAAATATGAATCTAACATTTTAATTAAAATATAGCAATATCATAAATATATAGCATTTTAGGTATCTGCCATAAATGCCATATAGCATTACTTTTTTTCTGCATGTTTTATTTTTACAGTTTAGAGAAGAAGGGGATTAACAATAATAAAAATACATTTGCAATATTTCAGATTAAATTACCACATTTTAATCCTAAAATGTAGTACAAACCCAAATCAGAAAAAGTTGGGACAGTATGGAAAACTTTGACTTGTATTTCATTGCAGACAATACAACAAACATGATTTAATGTCTTCCTCGTGATTTTTATAGTATTTTTATAGTATTTATTTTTTCCAAAATAAACACGTATTCCAATGTAGGCTCTTGCAAACCATTTCAAAAAAGTTGGAACGATAAAGCATTTACCACTTTGAAATACAGCCATTTCTTTTTACAGCACTTAAAAGATGTTTGGGGACTGAAGACACTAAGTGATGAAGTGTTTCAGGTGTAATTGTCTCCCATTCTTCCTGCAAGCAAGTCTTAAGATGGGCAACAGTACGGGGTATTTGTTGTTCTGCTCTTCAAAATGTGCCACACATTCTCTATTGGAGACAGGTCGGGACTGCAGACAGGCCAGTCAAGTACTTGTATCCTCTTCTAGTAAAATCTGGACTTTACTAGAACATGTTAAGCTGCTTTGGCACAATCTACATTGTAAAAAGCGCTATATAAATAAAATTGAATTGAATTCCTCCGCAGCCAGGACTATGCAATGTGTGCAGATTGTAATGTGGTTTTGCATTGTATTGTTGAAATATGCATGGAGCCCTTGAAAACAGCTCCAAAATCTCTACTTTTCAGCATTAATGGTGCCATCCCAGAAGTGCAAGTTACATTTTGCCAAGGGTACTGACACAACCCCATACCATGACAGACCCTGGCTTCATCTGACCACAGTACGTCTCCACTATGTGATGGTCCATTCCAGATGCCTCCGAGCCCAGAAAAGTTGATGGCCCTTCTGGACACTTGTAACATAGGGCTTCCTTTTGGCACAGTACAGTTTTCACTGGCATTTGTGGATGTAACTATGTATTGTGTTACTTACCAAAGCTTTGTCAAAGTAGTCCTGAGCCCATGTGTTGATATCGCTTATAGATGAATGAGGATTCTTGATGTAGTGCCGACTGAGGGATCGGAGATCATGGTTGTTCAGCTTGGGCTTGCACCCTTGTCCTTTAAGCACTGAAATTCCTCCAGATTCCTTGAATCTTTAAATCAGGTTAGCACTGTTAAAGGTAAAATATCTTCCAATGTCTTCCTATTTTTATTTGAGGAACATTGTTTTAAACATTTCTATAATTTTCTCACATATTTGTTGGCAAACTGGCGATCCTCTGTCCATCTTTGCTCCTAAAGGACTAGACCTTTCTTGGATGCTGCTTCTATACCAATATTTACAATCACCTGTTGACATCCCCTGTTTGTCAGTGTTCGTCCGCGTCATCCGTTGTTTGTCATGTGCTTTCGTTGTCCTTCTCCCGCCACCGTCATTGTTAATCTGTTGCACCTGTATGCATCCCTCTTGTGTCATTATCCTAATCATCCCCTCTACCATTTATACCCTTTCGTCTGTGTCCAGTGTTGTCTGGTATTTTGGTTCGTCTGGTCGTGTCTTCCTGTGTCTGCCTGTCTCCCCGTAAGTGTTAAATAAACCCGTTTTGTAATGTTCATCCGTCTCCCTCTCGTAATGTTATCCTCCGCCCTCCGGGCGTTACACTGTTTCAAATTACTTCACTATTTAACCAGTTTACCTGATTACTAGCCCTAAATTGCTCTTGGCCCAACCTTTTTTGGATTGTGTTGCTGATCTGAATGACAGGATAGGAAGTTGACCAGACAAAACATGAAATATTTTGTGTTCATATTGTCTGCAATGAAATTCAAGTGAGAGTAAATTTAGAAATCACTACTTTCTGTTTTTAATTAGCATTTTCCATACTGTCCCAACTTTTCCTGATTTGTGGTTGTAATTGTTAAATGTATTTGTCCTTAAAATACATAATAAAATACATACTAACCTACAATTGAATCAATATCAATTCTCGTGAATTTTGCAACTCTGATTCGTGTACATTACCTTTTTATGTTAGATAAACTAATATCCGACATATTTTTTATATAATAATTTCCATAATGTCAATTCTTTTAAAGAGAAAATAGAATTATTAATTCAATAAAAAAAGCAAACATTGGCTGTTTTGGCAGAAGTGAAGTTGCATCATCAGCGTCTGCATTCAGTAGTGATTTCATCTTTAGCAATAGTTGTGTCTCGTTTCTCCACAGGGGCTCTTAATGGAGAACATTTCCCCCTGAGAGCTAAACAACAGAACAAACAAGCACACGACACACACACACACACACACCTGCAACACACACACTGCTGGAAAAAAACCCTCAAAGACTCGCAGCTTTAATACAGTGAAGGACTATGAAGAATCCTGCCAATATTCTGCCCCTAAAAAAATGTGTTACTTAAATTTAATCATTTAATATATTCATTACATTTGTATGCCCCCCCCAAAGAGGTGATTATTTATTTTATTATTCAATTCATTTATATTTTTATTTCACTATGATATATAAGCCTAAAATAATAATAATAATAATAATTAAATTTTGTAATTTTGTAAAAGTTTGTAAAAGTTTTTAAAATTAAAAAATAATATTTATTTCTATCATTCATTCATTTTCTTTTCGGCTTAGTCCCTTTATTAATCTGGGGGCGGCACAGCGGAATGAACCGCCAACTTATCCAGCATATGTTTTACACAGTGGATGCCCTTCCAGCTGCAACCCATCACTGGGAAAATATTTATTTCATTAGGTTAGTTATTGGTTGACTGCATGGAGCTAATTAAATATGACATTTGAATTAAAATGGACAACTTCAATAAATAAAGCTAAAATGAGCTACAGTACTATAATTACAAAATTTTTTACAATCTTTAATATATATATATATATTTGGTTTATTTGATTTATTTGGTTACATTTAACCAAATATATACTTGATATTATTAAAAGCAGTGCTTCCTAGCGTGCTTAATTCTTTGAAATTTTGAGAAACAGAATAGAAATGGACAATCGTAGTGACTGATTATTTTCCTGTCTTCAATAACGCAGCAATTGAGTCCATGTGTTGCAACAAACCTTTCCACTGGAACAATGTCTCAACCGTCATTTCACAATCACGAAAAAAATCCAGTACAACTTGAACGCTGCATTAGCGTAATGAGGCTAGAATTACGCATACGGATAAAACTCTCGCTTACCGTGATATCATCAACTTTGCTTCGATGACGTTAGAAATACACAGACTTTTCAATAATACAACTTGAAGGATACATAAGAAGTTCGTCCAGAATCCAACATCAGCACACAATGGCGCTCACTCACCTACTTTCAGAGGCCTGTGTTGAATTACGATAGTGTCGGTCGCTTCTTTCATCAGCAGACCTTTACAGTAAACCCAAAAAATCAATAGCTGGAAAGAAAAGAGAGGCCTGAGAGATGTAGTTGAACTAATAACCATTGACAGACTGACAACAGCTGAGAAAGAGAGAGAGAAAAAAAGGAAAAAACTGTGTCGTCTTTCAAGGGGATTTGGAGTGAAGCGGCCATGAAAACATTGAAAATATCAAGGTCGATGCAGCAAACAGTTTAACATCTGAAGGAAAGGTCAAACTTGATCCAAACTCAACTCACAGACTAAGTTAGTTTACTTGACAAACTGCAGCCCTTCTATGCTTGTTTCACACCAAGCACTATAACTAGAAAAACAGCCAGGGTTCTTAGAGAACTCTACAAAAACGATATCTTTGTGATAACTTTTAGTATTAGTTTTTACTCAGCTAATAAACAAACAATAAAATATGATATCGCTGACAGCCTGTCTGAATCCACTGAAATATATATACGTCACAGCCTCTGCATGTTCCCTCAGTCCCAGTCACCACTCACAATCACCATCCACCACACCCGTGAACAATCACCCGAGTACTAATCACACACACCTGCAATCACCCACTCCCTATTTATACTCACCTCATTCAGTCACTCACCGGCTGAAATCGAAGTTGGATGGTCACGTCTTCCTGGATCTTATCCCTAATGTGTCCGATCTCTCCTGTGCTCCTTAGAGGCTTGCTTTCGTTATCTGTGGATGCAGACAACCGATGAAGGGAAGTGACTATTTGTTTCATTGATGATTACTATGAACCTTTGCTTACTGCTTGGACAAGTGTGTGAGAGAACCTTCACCCAGTGACACCGCTCGCTTGTTTACCCACTGTTTATGTACGCTGCACACCAACGATTAGGAAAGTGACTTTTTGTTTGTGACTGCAATGAACGTTTACTTACCGCTTGAACAAGCGTGTGAGATAGTCTTCACCCAGTGACACCGTTCACTTGTTTACATCCTGTTTGTGCACACTCCAAAAAATGTTCTCCTCATTTAATATATACAAAGTAATCCCTACCTTCTCTCCTTTGTGTGTGTGACCGTGACAATATACAGACATTGTCCACTATATGATCGCTAAATTTGTTTGACTAGATTAATAAATAAATTAAAGATGAAGATTCATTGGGCAGATGCGCTAGTAGCACACTGAGGACACTTGCTGGTAATACTAAATGGAAAGCATAATAAAAAAATGAACAGATTTTTATCGTTCATCAGTGTGGACGCAAATATATTTATTGTTATAGTTATCGTGCTTGGTGTGAAAGCGACTTTATACAAGTTTGTTGCTGAGGTGCAGTAAACGGCTGTATCAGAGCTAGTATATGGTAATTTACAAATTTGTATTAAAGAAAGGAGGCCTGTAAAGCAATGGTCTTAAACTCAATTTCTGGAGGGCCGCAGCCCAGCAGAGTTTAGCTCCAACTACCTCCAACTCACACGTGCTTAATAGTCTCTAGTAGTCTTGAACACCTTGATTAGTTGGATCAGGTGTGTTTGATTAGGGTTGGATCAAACTGTGCTGTTTACCTTTAAGACTTTGGGTTTTGATGAAACACAGCTTAGTCCAGAACTAAACCTTATGATAGCTTTTTCATGTGACCTGTTGCATAAATGTTATTGCCTCGGGTGAACCTGAAGTTGCAGAGACTTTTATTTTAGCATCATTCTCTCCTAGCAAACTAACAGTTCAAAACATGTTATTTCCAGTTTGCTTCAGTTACTGTATGTCTGCAACCTTTGACTCAGTTTAAAACTAGACTGAAGACACATAACTTTGCATTAGCATTCACATAAAACACAAACGCATGACTTTTGAAATCTGAATGTTCTAAAGAATTGTTAGGCTGCACTTCCAAAGACACTGTAATTTGTATGGCATCCATGACTCCTGTTAGTCTGTCTGTTTCTCCTTATCCAGAGGTTCACATAACTGTGTAGCTGGCCCATATCCTGAGCAGACGCTGGGGTGGTCATCGATGAGTTGAGAGCATAAGACTAGATTATTGAAAGATCCCAGTGACAGACGATTAATTCTGTGGGCTAGTTTGAACACCCTCTGGTGACCTACTCAGACCTGCAGCTTCAACATGATTTACGTCCAGCAATCTCAAGCTTATGACGTCCAGGCTGTAGCTCTGCACAAAACGTTTGGGCAGAGGAGAAATGGTCTTGCTCATCTGAGCCTGGTTTCTCTTAAAAAAAATATCTACACTTCTGTCAATTGGTGAAGTTTGTTCCTCACCCGGTTTCTGTTTTCAGCTTTCAGCAGTGACATTTACATTACACTGATCTGAACTAAACTTCAAGAGTGACATTTATAGGAAACTGAACCCGTTTCAATTTAACTAGAACTACACCAGCATTCTACACTACTCTCCTGCCTGCCTCAATTGCTGGAATGTTCAACAATTTGAAATATTATGGCTTTTGCTCTGTTCATTTATGTTAATCTTCTTGGAAACAATCTACATTGTAAAAGCGCTATAGAAATAAACATAAATTGAGCTGAAAATGGCCCATGTTATAGTTTGGAAAACTAGATCTGTCATGTAAATGGGCTATCTGAACAGCTAGTATTTTTCAGCCAACGATAAAATTCTGGTGAAAGGTTTGAGTATTTTCAATTTCATGAAGTCCCTTTTACAGCATCAATGTTGTAATGTTATTAAAATACAATCAGTTAAATGAGCATTCATTTCGTTGTTCAAGCGTAAAACGTAATGAAAGACCGTGTAAATGCTAGCGCCATCAATAGCAGCAGGCGAGCGCAGAAACTCCATTGAAAATACTGGGGTAAAATAAATTTCCATATTTTAAAAACATGGCATTGAAAAATTTAATGCAGTTTTGTTCAGTCTGATAAACACTCTGTATCATATATGTCTATCAGGCAGTGAAGGTCACTGATTTTTAAAGAAATCAGATCTTAAATGTGGTGATTTTGTAATGACGCGAGAGTACATCGGAAGCGATTGAGCTGGCTTTGGTTATGCATTTTCACACCCTGACTTATTGCTGATGTACAATAAACATTTACTGTAGCATTTTAGCAGTGCTAGCATTGTTGACACGGGTATACTGACATCAAGAACTCAGGACTTAAGGTTCAGACCAAGAAGTCCAACTAATTGTGAAAACAGCCCAAATGTCTTTTCTTTGAAAGAAGAATGCCTAATTTATGCCTGGGAAACTGGCTTTGTTTGCGGTGTATAAATTTACTGGCTAACAAAACTATAAATAGACGTGCAACATTGTTAAAACATCATGAAGAGACGCCAGGCCTGGGAAAGCCAAGGCATGGCAGAAACGCTGTTAATGAACAGTAGGATGACAACAAATGGTTGAAATCTTCGGTTCTCTCTGTTTTTTGGGGTGTGTTGCACAGAGACGTGACAGACAGCCTTGCGTGAGAGTCAAGCGGACAGCAAACAGGAGCCCGCGGGTTCCCGGAGAGGAGATGACTCCACTCATCTGCACTTCTAAACATGAGCAGACACCTCAGTCTGGGGCCAGAGCCAGACGGCCAGAGAGAAAGACAACATCTTTTAGAGAAAATACTGCGGTGATACCATGGTATCAAATAGCAATATGATAGTTTGATAAATTCCACAATTTTACATGATTAACCTGAGGTAAACTGAAGAATCAACCTTTATCAAATTAATCAAAATTAATCATGGTTTTAAGTAGTAAAGTTGTAGTAACCATGTTGTTTTTGGAGTATTGTCTTTCATTTGTATAACCAGAGTTTTAAAACGATTACCATGTTAGATTAGTAAAACCACAGTTAATTTGTGATTATCATTGTCAACTACTGAAACCACAAATTAACCATAGTTTTACCATGGTATTTGTAGTGAAAGTGTTCTTATACAAAATGAAGTCAATGCTACCTATAACCATTAAAGAAAACATAATTTTTTATGTATTCATAAAGGGTTTAGCCTCCTAAACGTTAAACGATTCCCCTATTCATGGTTATTCTAAAAGTTTATTGTTATTATTATTTATTTTTACCACAGTAAACGTTTTACATCCAACATTCATATTATGACTTTTTAACAACTGTTAAAGCCCTTAAATGCAAACTTCACATTTAGCTGACTAGTTGTTGCAGGTTTATACAGCTAGCTATAATGATGACTTTTATTTTGAAAACTTAAAATATTACGCTTAAACGATAGTAAGCATGGCATCAAATCAAACACAGCACAACTGAATATTTATAAACAAAATTCAATAAATATGAATTTAAACTCATTTATTTACATAATTTTAGGCATTATATTGACAATATAGCAACATCTCTGGGTATGACCACAGTATATATCCAAAGATACATGGTAAATCATGACACTATGTCCAAAAAACCATAGGCACAAAGTTTAAAAAAACATTGATCTTTTACAGTCGCATTACTATGTGCATCTGAAAACTGTTTACAGCATCTGAAAATTATTGAGTGCTTTATGACAAGGGCATATTTGTCTGACATTTATTATATGAAAAGGGTTTCTGGAAAATGTCTGTGTGTAATTTGTCTTCAAAAAAAAAATTGAAAGCTCCTCAGCCCTGCTGAATTCCAGATGAACCATAGATGGTAGCTGAAATAAAATGTCTATAGCATGCCACTTATGGTGATTAGCTGCTCTAGACGGTAAGACATAAGAGTGAGTAAATGAAGGAGGTTTGATATTTAGATGAATGATTATTCTCCGAAGATCCTCTGTGTATGGTGGGCACATTACTGATTCATGGTAAATCGTCTGGATTCTAGTCTTACTGAATATTTAAGGACTCTCTATGCACTTTGAGATAACATTTAAGTGCCTCCA
The DNA here is from genome assembly GCA_903798125.1 of Danio choprae. NCBI lineage: Eukaryota > Metazoa > Chordata > Actinopteri > Cypriniformes > Danionidae > Danio > Danio choprae. The sequence goes on from CAIGQW010031024.1 coordinate 951,888, forward strand.
ACCACATGAACGCAAAAAAGAGTTTAGCTAATATTTGCACATGCCAACTGTAAGAGTATTAGTGTTGCTAGCTTATCAACATGCTAACACCAAACACTGGAACAATTTGCAAGTTGGTGCTACCGTATGCTTACCGTTTAGGGTGTTCAAATCAGTGATTTCAATTACAGAAAGCTAGCTAGCTACACGTTTCACTCAGGCAAAATACTTTGTCATTGGCAGTGCATCAGGTTTCAGTGCACTATGGGCCCTATGCACTCTGCCCCATTTCCCCCCACTTACCATGCCCCTGCTACTAGTTATTGTCCCATATTGGCATTCACAAAAAGTGACTTGCTTCATGTTGATCCATTTCTAACCCACTTACCTTCTCTTCCTAGCCTCGGGCCATTTCCTTTACATCTCTTCTCATTCTGTGCCTTCTGTCTCTGTCTGGCTCTTCCTGGGATCTGCCAAACGCATGTATATTAATTAATATTAGCTACTTCATCCAATATCTACACATGCCACCTGTTAGCTTAGCAACATGCTAATACCAAATACTACTGGGATCAGCGTGGGATTCTCTAAAACGTGTCCTCACACCCTTTAGTTTGGCTCTCTCAAGCATCTGGGCACGATGCATTGTTCCACCGTTCTCCCCACTTACTTGGTCAGTTCTTAGTTATTTATAGCAGTGTTTCCCAACCCTGTTCCTGGAGACACACCAACAGTACATATTTTGAATGTCTCCCTTATCTGACCCATTCTTTTCAGGTTTTGGAGTCTCTTCTAATACTATGATGAGTAGATTCAGGTGTGTTTGATTAGGGAGAGGTTGAAAATGGGTACTGTTGGTGTGCCGCCAGGAACAGGGTTGGGAAACACTGATTTAAAGTATAGTTTTTTTACTAATGAACATGAAGTCTCCAGCTTTCACAGAAAATGGCTTACTTTTGGGGTTCGGCAAGACAGAACACTAGGATTTGACATGGTCTAGCATTTATGTACTTGCACATTTCCAGTTGTTGTTGTTACTGTCGCTCTCTAATCCCAGATCACTTCATCTCTCTCTCATCCCATTCTGCACTCACTATCCCTGTCTGGCTCCTTCTCCTGGGATGTCTCTGCCTCGCTTATAACATCTCTGTTTTGTCTGCTTCTGTTGCTAAGGATAAGGGAAGACAGGGGAGAGTTAGAGTTCCTCCTTTCGAGTGACTGATCACGTCACAAGTATGCACAAATCACACTCAGATACCGAGAATCAAGGATATAGTAAGTGGGGTGAAGGGGAACAGAGATTATAGTCCTGTATTGGATCTGTAGTGAAATGGGAGTATTCCCTGTACCAGAATGTGATGTTTTTACCAGTGTTGCTCCCTCAGATCCTTGTTTATATGTTGGTTGCCACAAAATTATTTGTTTGTTCATGTTCAGATACAAAACCCGGTGGAATGCCTTAAGTGTGCGTGTCTTTTTTAGGTAATTGTGACAAAACCATGATAATATTGCTAACCGTGATACATTGGGCCACTGTATTTGTTATATGAAGTTTTCATACCATTTCATCTCTAACACCCCTTGCATCATCTCAACACACAGACGACACTTACTTGAGACATAATATACCTCTGTAAAAAATAAATACAATTTAAATTCACATATCACACATTAATATGACCTTTGAATACTACATATACCCTCACATCGATCTGAAATCATGGCAAAATATCTGAAGGATACTTATGGTAGTTACTGTTGAACTAGAGCAGGGGTGTTCAAACTCAGTCCTGGAGGGCTGGTGTCCTGCAAAGTTTAGTTCCAACCCCAATTAGAAACACCTGAACCAGCCAATCAAGCTCTTTCTAGGTATACTAGAAACTTCCAGGCAGGTGTGTTGAAGGAAGTTGGAACTAAACTATGCAGGACACTGGCCCTCCAGGACCAAGTTTGGACACCCCTGAACTAGAATAAGCGTCACAAGTGATAAAAGAAACACATAAAATGTGGAGAGCAGTGAGGCACGAGGACTGGAATTGAAAAACAATACTTCTGCCAGAATTGTACATTTATTGACGGGGACCAGAGCAGAAATCTGTGCACAGGGCCCAGAATCCCTAGCAATGCCCCTGCCACAAATGACTCCAACTGCTCCCTATTGAATTTGCTGGTTTTCTTCAGGTGGCAGTTTGTTTAGTCTCCTGTGGCGATCTGGCCCACCCCTACATGTTTGTTTGCTCTCAGCCAGCCTGTTACTTCGCACCATGCTAGGTGTGAAAAGGAGCCATTTGTTTGGTCCGCGGCACGATCAATAGAGATGTGAGGATAAAAGTGCTGAGAGAGAATATTTGAAAACCGATGAGCCCTGCTCGTGTGAGACGGCTGCATTTACACCATGCCGAGTCTCCCCCAGGTAACTATCACCTGTGAAGTTTAAACTTTTTCAGCAAGGGGTATCATGCACTTTTTGCCTAATGTTATATTAATCTTTAGTACTAGTAGTCTAGAGTAGTACTGCATTCACCTGTTCTCTGAAAACCTATAAAATTCCTATAAGAGAAAGAGCCGAAATCCTGGAAGTACAGAGTCCTGATCTACAGAGTAGCGTGGCGCAGCTTCAGAGAAAGACAAGAGCATTTATTATCAGCGTTTTCAATGATATAACATTTGTTTTGGGATGCAGACATTTGAAAACCCATATTTACTAGCAAAACTAAACATCCGTGGTTTGTAAAAGACACACTGATATCTATGAAAGACGGCAATAAAAATCATTTGACATAGTCTGACAATGTGTTATTCACAACAGATACTCACTGTTTAGGTTACTAGAATGCTTAGGTTACTCTATTCCTCTTCCAATTGAACAGCCACTTACTTTCATGTATTTTGGGAGAAGTTGATGAATTGACGTGTTGTAAATCCAGCAGCTGTAATCTCTCCACTGTAGCGCGTGGGGCTGCGGCATGCCATATGATAAACCAGAAGCATCACCATGGAAATATAAAAGTGATGCATTCTAAATAAAAATTACATTTAAAACATATTGCATATTGTCATTTTATTTTGTCCCATATAGTTACATGAGAGGGCTGGGTTTATGACCCATACTGCAGCCAGCCAACAGGGGGCGATCAAAATGTTTTGATTTCACTTCTCCGAGCCTGAGGCACACTTCCAAACAACCTAATATTCCAAGGTTGTTTTGCTCTTTAACAACAAATTAATAGTACAATTATACCACAAAAATGCAAAAAGACGGAAAAATGAACTAATGCTGCTTCATTCTCTTGAAATGGCAACAAAAATATAACTCAACTAGAATGTAACTGTTTCAAAACAAGTCACACAATGAGTGCTCATGAGGTAAAGAAAGACTCAAACACATTTTAACATTAGCATGTTGCTAAGCTAATAACCTAGTACTCTAAAGCCTGGTTTATACTTCTGCGTCGAGTGATCGGCGTGACCCACGGCACCTGCCATGCGCGTTGTTGTGCATTTATACTTCTGCACGCTGTTTATGTTGCTCTGCAATAACACTTCCGAAACACTAGCTGGCAGTAGGTTTTTATGTTCCTATGTGTCGAGTTTCTTCACTGGTGTTTTGTTTTTTCTGAACGCTACCTTAATGTACAAGTAGCTCAAACTCGCTCATTTTGAGGCGGGAACCAGTGGACGTGCAACAACTTTAATCATAAGGTAAACACAAAACAATACTTTCCATCTGGACCTCCTTCACGGGACTCAACACTTGTAAACACTCACTCCAGCGCTACCAAGCCGACCACTCACAGAGCTTGCGCTACACGACATGTAGTTAAATTTTTTGAGAGGTGTGCATCAGAGTCGGCGACGGCTATGCCTCCATGAGAAGCCTGTGCCGGAGCATAAACGTGCGCTTGACGCAGAAGTATAAATCAGCCTTAACAAGAACAAAACAACATGATTTTAATTAATAAAAGCGTAAAGTGTTTAATAATTAATAAAAGTGGTAAAAAATGATCAAATATATTATACAGGCCTAACTTATGTAACGTTATACAAATGTTATGTGTTACTTAAATAAAACCAAACAATTTAATCATAAATTAAGCCAGCTAAATTTGAAGTTAGTTTGCACAAAACGCATGATTCCTGTCAAACCAACCAGTCGCATGTGAAATGTGTATTAAGTCCATATTTATTCGCATATTTAATAAATTTGCCAAATTGGGAAAAAGTGGCGGGAAAAATTCACAATTTTACTGAAACAAACTAAAATGTTTGACTTTCCAGAGTGTATTACATAACTTAATCAACAAAGTCAAGCACACTGTGCTTATAAAGTAAATAAAGATTTTGTTGTCAGTTTATAAATGTAAACAACATTATCATGTCGCTAAGCTAACATCCTCAAATAAGCAAAACAACACAAAGCATAGAAGATTACCTTTCAAAGGGGTACTATTTCTGCGATGGCCTGTAGGACATGCCCTTCGATATGCCTGACACAACTTCCTGTTGAAACAGGAACCTTGGCCCAGTTCGCCTCCGCAGGTAGATGCTAATCTTAGTTTTGGTTCAAAATGACAAAACGCATACTAAAAATCATACGAAGAGATAATACGAAGATGATACGAAGACAAAGTTTGCAAAGGTTTTCATGCAACAACAAAAAACATCACAGTACGAGGTCTGTTGTGATTGCACAAATTCTTTAATTAAAGGACCAAATTGTACATTTCAACCAGCAGTCAAATGACAAAAAGACAGAACTGCATATGTACCTATCGTTTCTGCTACTTTCAGTGTGTTAGAATAAAAGAAATCCAAACGTGATTTTTTTTATTTTATTTTAAAAATCAAACATGACTGATTTAAAAAAAAAACAAACAAAAAAAAACATGACATGGATGACATAATTTCTAAACAAACAGTTAAACATTTAAATTCTGGAAAGTAAAATTGACCAGTATGGCACCATGTTCTTTTTTATTTAAAGTGTAAAACCTCTTCTTAAAATATACAAACAGAACACAATACCTGAAAAGAAAAATTATACAATATTTACTCCAAAAAACATCTCTCTAAAAGCCTACATCTTGTGCTGGAGAAACAAAAAAAGAAGTAAAACCCTGGTTAGGTTGCAGTGCTCTTTAAAATAGTGCTTACAACAATATGAAATAACTTTTTTTTTTGACTATTTACAAGCTTTTTAAACATTTCGTAAATGATTGTCGTAATATTTCTCATATATGTGTTAAAGAAATTCAGATCCATAGCTGAGCCAGTGGTACCTCTCATAAGAAATGTCTGTAAATACGGTATATATATATATATACTTTAAAAACAGAAATGCGAAAACAAAGAGGCTGGCCTGGATGTTCATCTTCTCTGTAACTTTATAATACTATAACAATTAACGATATTATCTGTTAAACACCTTGCAGCACCCTGATGAAATATTTGTTTTTGTTTTTTTGACTGCTTTACAATATAATCGACACATTCAACAAGATAAGCTTCCAGAATCTCTTTTCACAGACAAAACAAACCTGCTCTTGAACTGTTTTTTTGAAATGCGTTAACGATAAGTTCTGGTCAACACAGTCTCTCTTCAAATGCATGATGATTGTGTATATTTGCGTGATGAGATAACCATGTTTAAAGAAACTTACGGCAGTTTAGAAATAAAATCTTAACAACATATGGGTTAATTGAAATAAAGTTAGTAATAGTTGCGTATTGTACAAGTTGACTCATGCGAAATGTACAACATTTACTGCAATGTTGACAAATCAAAACAAGTGCGGTTATAAAATGTACTAAACGTACGCATTTTATTTCAATTTAGACAATTCAATTCAAGTCACGAGTTAATGATGATAATATCAGTAATATATTGTACAAATCGGCTCGTACAAAATATACGACTTTTACTGCAGTTTATAGAAATCACACAATTGGTACAAGTAAAAATCAAGTTAAATTGTACGGCTGACTTGTATACAAATCTGCATGATTTGTAATTCAAATAAAGTCAGTGTGAGATCAAAATTGACAATGTTTATTTTGCTAGCACACATTGCTATTCTTTTGGTAAACAATTATTCTGTGTGTAAACATTTGTTTAGGTAATCTTCATTCAAAACCACAATATTCTTAACCGCGCCGTTAGTTTGCTATAAGGGAATGATGTGCAATAAAAGCCCCGACCCCTACTCAATATTCAGTTTAAGTAGGAAGTACATCAACATACTAAAATAAAAGTCTACTGGTTCACGTGGACTTTGAGACAAAACCAACCAATCGAAAGATTGTATACATTGGGTTAGCTCCTACAAATCATTATGCATTCGTTGGGAGACTGGGTTGGTTCTGGAACTACTACACACATGAACACCTGTATCTAAAAGGTAAGTTGATTTGTAAAGCTGATCAGCTTTACAAAATCTAATCTCACAAAATGCAATAGCGAGAAGGGTTCAGATCTACAAGTGACATCTACAGAGTCTCACTCTTTTTTTTTATACTGCAATCTGTGTTATTACTGACATCTCGCATATATTACTTTAAATTGTTGGTAAAAAGAAGGTGGCGACCTTGCATTTTCCCATAAATAAATATGAAATCCAATCTTCTGTTCATATAAACATCATTTACTGCGTTTCAGGACAATCAGTTCTATATGCTGCGCATGACGTTATTTACGTCATTTAGCTTTCCAAACAATTAGCACAAATTTGTACTACTCGTGTTTCACGAACGATTCCCAACGTATTGCGACTGATCACACACACACCCACACACACACCCACACACACACACACACACACAAACATTTCCCAACACACACCTGTTATGGACGGACCAACGCAAATTGTGAGCAACTGCATCTTCCAACTTCAGAAATTTCGTAACATAATCGCAAGTAATATTAACGAGAGTGCTCACATTATGCCGGGTGCAGTATTCAACGACTTCAATTGGTTTAATATTTCAGAGATCAATCTGTGTCAATTTAATTTAAATTAACATCATTCAAGTTGATAAAGAAATAAACCAAACAAACAAAACAAAAACAAACCATAATTTATGCTTGACAGTCTTCCCATGGTGGATGGCATCTCTTCGGATGGATCTTCACTGTGTTCAGAGGTAGAAACCAGTGGTCTGAGGGTCTGGGGGATGTGGGTGTGGCTCAGGAAGTGGGTGGGGACTGTTGCCGGGTGTGGCCACTGTGTTGCCGTTGGGAACCAAACAACTTCCTGTGTAGGTTACGCTAGTAGAGTTGAGAATAAAGCCAGTCTCCATCTGGAAACAAAAGAGAAATGTTAGAATACCTGACTAAAAACTAAATGCTAACAAAAAGTGAAATTATTTAGCTAAAAAGTGAATTCCAATTTGATTGAGTGAATCTCACATGATATTTCCAGGGCACAGTTTACATAAAAGCTATAATTAAGAACACTGATGGCTTTTGTTGTAACCTAAAATACAAAACTCAAATATGGCGTTAGCTTATGGAACTAGCACAGGGGTTGCTTTTTTTTAAAGCAGGTTAGCGGCAGCTGGACAACAGATGTAGTGTTTAGCGGGTCACTTAGGTCTTCTGAAGATGCATTCACCAGGATCACATCAAACTAATTTAACTAATTTGTTTTTGGACGTTTACCAATCAACCAAACAAAACAATACAAGCACAAACCACCACATGCACCATGTTAACCAAAGCCAATCTTAACGACAACATTTTAAATCTGAAATATTTACATCTCGTTTGGTGTTAATTTATCAGTGAATGCTATTTTACAGTTGATACAGACAACAAACAATTACAAGAGTAACACAAAATGCTTGAGACATTTTTCTTATAGTTGTCAGTTTCTTTTTCACCGATGTAAGAATGTGGTTTGCAGATGGTAAGTTCAGTAAATCCCTGGCAATATCACAAAGCTCCTATAGTTAGTGCACGAAAGTGAAGTGTTAGCATGCATGAGGTAGTGCTGGTGCTGGATTGTAGGTCATGGCTGCTCACGCCTGACTGGCCATTTAAGCTCTATTCTCCTTTCAGCTGAAAGCAATGACCCTGAACACATACACGCACATACTCAAAAGCTCAGAATGTAGTGCTGGACATAGACTGAATTGTCTCTCTTTATCGCCTTGCCCTTCCATTGATAGTTCAACTATTTTTCTAACCTCCTTGTTCTCATTTCAGGAATATTTTTTTATCACCCCTGTCTCTTTTTTTCTTTCAAAAAGTTGCTCTACTGCACCTTTTCTTTCCCATTTAGTCATACAAAAGTCAACGCTAAGGTGCCAGGTGTTTGTAGCATAACCATTAAGGTATTTAGCATGTTTTAAACCCATTTCCAAGTCTTGATGATTGGTCCATATGGCTGGTCCATATGGGATTGTTCATGCTTTGCTTGCCTTCTGGGTGAAGTACAAGTCAGAATGCTTATAAAAGCAAGAGCACATCCCTATTTAACAAGCGACAATATTTTGAGATATCATTCATGTTTATAGCATGCACAAACGTCAAGGGATGAGTTATGCATTACTGCTAATGCTACTAACAGGCTACATAAAGCACAATCCTTATATGTGGAACAACAGCGTGGTGCCCTACATGTGAAAAGGCAAGATTGTCTGGATAAATGAGTGCAGGCAGGGGCCCATGGTCTCTAAATGTGGGCTGCTGCATGAGCGGTCCTTTTGTGGAGGCTTCTCTTCCTCTATCTCTTTCATGGCCTCAGGTTTCCCATTTACAATGGACTAGATGCTACAGTTGGCTGCCATGAGTACATCGGAAAAGCCTGTCTGGTGCTGGTGGGTTGACCTGGAAGCTTACACTCTTAAGCTGAAGATTACAATCTTAACCACAGTCACCATAATAAAGCAACACAGCGGGCAAAGCAAACATCCACCTGTATGGGGCCCCACAGCAAATCTCTCGAGACTGCCAAGACTTTGTAGGTCTGTCACTGTGCATTATGCAATCTCAGCACATTAGCTGTGACCTATTAGGCCTTGGTCCCTTATACAGAGCACAATTAGATTAGAGTGAACATTTAGGCCAGGGGAAAAAAGAAAGAGAAATATGAATGGGGAGGAGTGGGCCATAACAGGGCATGGAGTCCAGAATACCCTTTGAACTATATTCCTAGACAATGCGAGCTGTCTTGATAGCCGGTCAGAGGAATCAATTGCGTTATATGAAAAGCTAAAGACAATTTGATACAATTGTCATAATATCCTAGAAATGTTTACAAACTTGATAATATAACTAGACAACTTATTCTGCAGTGGTGTCCGGTCCTGTTCTCATAAGGCCATTCCAACACACCTTTTCGAAAGTTTCTAGCAATCCTGAAAACAATTAGCTGGTTCAGGAATGTTTAAGGCTAGAGCTAAACTTTACCCAATGGTGACTTTCTAGAAGCCATACCTGCAGGGTCATTGCAATACCTTTGGTTTTCTCTTTTCTGCTCTTGATAAAATATTTGAACAGAACCAATCAGTTTTTAGGTTGAGGGCTTAACAACATTCTTATCAACCAATTCCTTCCCATCCGATTTCAAGAGTAGAAGCAAAAATTGGTGGGATTGCATAGGGATAAGGTTTGGCCTTTTAATGGTTGATGGGAAAGATGACCCAGAAGCTTGTCCAGCTTGGATAAATCAGATTGTAAAACTATATCCTCCTTTAATGCTTACCTTACTGTGGGTCATGTCATGGGTCAATTCAGAGCCATAATCCGTCAGTGAGGGAAGGTTTGAAGGTGGGGCTAATCCTAGGATATGCTCCAGAGAGGAGTTCTGTTTGGTATAGGAGGCGTAATAAGTGGGTGTGACCTTTGGCTGCTGCTGTTTCTGATAACCCTGCTGATAGGACGAAGATGATGCCATAGCTCCCTGAAACTGCCCCAAGTTCCCAGATGAACCGCTGTTCATTGTAAACTCCACCCCTGAATTGTCAGTCATATTGTAATCAATGATATGGGTACCCATTGTCTGAGTATGTGCCATCTGACCATTGGGAAAACAAGGTCCATTTGTGACCAGCTGTTCTGTAAAGTTGTATCCATGCCACTGAGGATTACTGTAGATCCCATTTGCAAGGGTATCGCCACCCTCAACTGTTTTCGGTTTACACTGGAATGGGACAGGCAACTGGTTGTGCTGCCATTGCTGTGGCTGGGCCTTACTAGTTCCTGTTATCTTGTCACTAATCTGAGAGTTTAAATTGGCTTGTGTGTGTTCAGGGACCCAGTGTCCATTGTGTACTACTGGTACAGAGCTCACTGATGTAGTATCATGCTGGTTAAAGTTGGTTGTCTCAGAGTCTGTTGTAGGCACTTGAGACAATGATGCCTGAATCCAGTTCTCAGTTTTGTGGCAAACTGACTGGCCATTGAGATGTTGTTGCATACGCTGTGATAGATGAAGTATGGGTGGTATCTGTTTTTGTGGCCAGAAAGGAGCAGGTACGGATGACGTTACTTGAGGAGATGAATCAGACTGTGGCTTAGGGTTTTCAACAGAATCTCTTGCAGTTGAAGGGTTTTGAGACTCAGTTGGGTCCTCAGTCTGGTTCTCCAGTGAATCATGGACGTAGGAGAGGATTTCGTTGTTTGTGAGAAGATCATTGAGGGATGGGATAAAGTCCGGTTCCACTTCTACCTGGATCATCCTTTCATCTAGAAGCAGCAACTCTAGGTCCTCTGCATTAAGTCCAAGATTTTCCAGGGCACTGAATAACTCACTGTTGGAGCAGCTCTCCTCATTTTCCAAAGAGAGAGAGTCTAATGTTTCTAAAAGTGGGTCAAAACTTGACGTCTCCTGTTTGGAGACTGCAGTTACACCATTCTGCACTGGATTCCAACTTTCATTTTCTGCAGAAGAAGAGAAAGTGCTAGTCTCTCCTTGCTCACCGAAGAGGCTACTGTGGAATGACATTCTAGGCTCCATAGCAGGCTGGCAAACATAAACGGACTCATCCTGTCTCATCATGGCTCCCAGCAAGGAACTTGGATCCAGATCATCCTTTGAGCTTTTGTTTACTTTGCTCTTTTTGGTTTTGTTGTTCTTGCCTTTGTCCTGAAGGGTGTCGGGGAAGCCTAGCATAGGGTAATTGATTTGGTACAGCAGAGCTTCTCCAGTAGCAAAGGTGAACGGAAGGTGCATAGATCGTTTCCTCAAGTGCTCTCCACCCTCTTCTTCTCTGTATAAACAAATAAAAATGTCAACAAAAAGTACTTTCATCAAAAGCAGGCTAATTTGCCAAGCTGTGTAAAAAATGTAAGACATTGGTATGATATACTTACACAAGTGGCCTCTGGGTGGCGATGATGTAGTCAGGCTTGCCATTTTTGTAGACAAGTCTAGCATTAGCTTGTACCCATTTCCAACGGTTGTCCTTTGTAAGCAGTCTAAAAACAGTCAGACCACTCTCTCCAGTCTTGATCACTGCAATGGTCAATGCAACAATTTGTAATCACATTTATTGACTTAAATATATAGAACAATATATGTCTTTTGGTTCCATAATAAATTACTGATATGGATTTACTGCTCTAGTTATAACATCAAGGATTTATCCAATCTCATCCATAATCTATAGGATTACTGAAAAATAATTCCTTCTGTCTTTTGCTCTGTCTGTCGGTTTTGTTTTTGACATTATAAGCAATGTCCTTTTCTGTGATAACATCTATGGATTGCCTCCAGTTAACCACACTGAATAAGAATACTGATAATATTTGCCAAAATGCACAGGGCTAATGTCTTTTTGACACAAAAAAAAAATCCAATGCGGACACATCCGAAGTGGATACTGCCATTTCTACCTGGCATTAAGGTGCGTACACATTTCATTGAGACTCTTCCTTATCTCATCATGTTTCACATAATTTTCTCGGGAACACTCACTGTGCTGCATAAGTACTAGTGAATGAACGTCTCCATGCTCCATGCTTGCAGGAAAGCTAACAAATGAAAGGCTATGGATGGCAACTATGGTTTTGATCGTAATCCAGGAATTTTGGAACAACACAGCAAAGTATAAATACCTAGTACTGGTGCACTTTCTTAATGTTTCAGGTCAGTATGTGGATAATAGGTGGTCTTTTGTGGCTGTTTGAACACATTTGACTATAAGAGCTTCTACACTACAAATGTAATCAAGTCAAATGAGATTTTGACTATTTCTGGAAAGGGCCAAAAGTGGACAACTTCCAAACATAATACACCTTTATTAGAAATCTGAATATCTTACTCCTGACATGGTTCTCAGCACAGTAGAGCATATCAGCTGCATGGATGAACTGATACCCTGAACCTCGAACTCGCAGTTCCGCCTCTGTGTAGCCAAGAACGATTTTACCCCTAGAAAAATAGGCAGAACAACATCACTGTTCTGTGCACTATTTTATATTGTACAGATGATTGTATATAATGTCATATTGTTATAATCAAAAAAGTTGTCCATCATTACTTTGCATCGCAGGCCATTGGGGTGAAATCCAACTTGTGTTTGGTTCTGAATATCATGTTCTTGGTTCGAATCTCCATTATGGAAGGAGGCTGTAGGGGCGTCGCAATGGCAAACAGGGCAAGCTGGGGTGGCATTTGGCCTCCATCATCCAATCGCCTGTTTTGCCCATGCAGAAATTTCAGACGTCCTTGAAGAGTCAAGGCCTTAAAGAACACAATTATAAACAATTACTGGAATATCAATATAGAAAAAGCAAAAAAGGCATAACATTGAAAACAATTCCAAACTGGAGTTTATTTGGATTATAAATTTAAATAAATGTAAATCTTGGCAACTTCAACAGAAGGAGCAAATAAAATACATGTCAATACATTTGCATGAAATATGTACACAACTGATACACGTATATATACATAGACAGCTGGAGCTGATGATTTTGTTTCTGTGCTTTGGGCAAACCACATAATTTGTCTCTGACTCAATGTGGGCAATAGAGCTCATGTCAGGTCATCTATTAACAAATGCAGTGCAACCTTGTCAGAGTGTGTCATGTGAGAAATTACATGGAGTCTTGTGCAAGGCCTGTTTAAGTAATTCTATTTATGTAACCCCACACAACAAATGTCTTAATGACTTCACGACATATTAAGCCACTGACACACAAACACAAAAAGTAGGATTATATTTCATTAACCACAAATAAAAGCATTGCTTTAAGAGTGTATTTCTGGGATGAGGGCGTGAAAGCGTATCAGCCATGATTATGAACTTCCCAAAGGAACTGAATGGTTGCATTCAGAAATGTCAAGAGGACAACAAAATAAAAGTACGTAATGGAAAAAGTCTGATGTTACTTCTTTTTTATAGCTCATGCTAATGAATTTTTGCTGGGCACATGGGGAGACCCCTGTTAGCATTCCACTCCTGACAAGCTAAGTGTAGTCATGCTATTCTTAAGGGAAATGGATTTTTTAAAGACGGAGGGAAGAGGAAAGAAAGTTAAAAAGAGAGACTGTGGAAATAAAGAGAAAGAATTGTGCAGTAGGGACAGCTTTGCACGCATGTCGATTTCATCTCTAGTGCATTGCCAAGATTAGCACAGAAAGAGACTTGTGGGGAAAATGAATACTTTAGGAACAAAGCCTGCTGGAAAAGTCAGTATTCACTGTTGTTTCTATAGCTAAAGCCTGACTTTCCTCCAATTAGCTTTGATTTTAAGCTAACCTGGCTAATTTGAAATGATAGCTTAACTTCTCATTCTTCTCACCATTTTCATGTTTCTTCAAGCACAAATTAAAACCTTTTCCCCATGACCTTATTGCTCCTTTAAGAGGGATTACAGAGGTGTTCCAACAATTCTCAAATCTATGGCTACAATCCGCTAACCTGCACTAACCCAGATGCTAACTCGTTCTGTAATCTGGAACGTTAGGGCTTAGGGACTCTGAATAGCCAGATATATTTCAACCTATTGTAATATTAAATCAATCAAAATGTATGACATTCCTAAGCAGGCAAGTCTGTTGGTGTCAACAGCAAATTGGAAACTTTAGCTTAGCATAGCTTGTTGACACTGACCAGGAAGCCTGAGGAATTGTCTAGGAGGCATCGGAAACGACACACAAAGTTTCTCTCCAGGAAAGAAGAGTTTTCGGGAGGCAGCTGGTCTGGGTTGCACATCACAAGAGACATATTTGGGGCAGGATCTCCATCTAAGAAAAGAAAACAGAAGAAAAGAGAAAGAAGACTTGGTAGCACGTCTAGATTTATTTTCAACTAGAGCTCATTAGCTGTTTCCATCCAAAGATGGAACAAAACTGGAATGTCCCATAAAACATTTGCGAATAAAGCATCTTTCCATTCAATGAGTCAAAGAAAACAAAACCATCACTTCCTAATAAACTGCCGACAAACATCAAAAAGAAAATGGAATTTGCTGTGGTTGGAAAAGTAAATGTGGGACTTTTTTCTGTTAAATGACTTGCCCTTCAGAAGACGAAGATGAATTATCCACTGACCATCATTTCTGTTTGCTGTTATCTTTAACTAAAATGGACATTTTAGTGACCATAACATTTATTTTGCAACTCCAGGAGTTACCACTAAAGGTCAAACCACCCTCCTGGTTTTTTTTTGTCTTTAGAAAGAAAACACACACTCCTTTTCTTATGCTCTCTCTACCTTAAGTCAAGTGCTTTAAGCTATTCATTTGAATATAATGATTTATATAATAGTTTGGGTGCTTTATCATTGAATTACACTCTAAGAAATGCTGGGTTCCACACAATACCTTCATATAGTCCCAACACAAATTAAATTAATTTAATGTTTTTTTTTTTGTTTTTTTTGTTTTTTACAATTTTAAGTTGATTGAACATAAAACAATTAAGTTGTCCCAAAAAACTCAAGAACTGTGTTGTTTCAGCTCATTTAAAATAAGCAATTTGAACAAGCAGCAAAAATATTTTTTGGAGTGTACAGTAGTTATAAATACTCATATTTGTAGTTGCATCCATCATGTTTCATATTAAAAACATATTTTACGTGAATATATACAGTATGTATATTCCTACATACAGCAGTGCTATCATGATGTAAAATGAAAATTTGCTGACCTTCGGATGAGTCTTCTGTCTGCGTGCTGGCTGGCGGCGGGTTCAAGGCCCAGTGTAAATTGCGCCTGAAGGCCTGCTGGTCCTCAGTATGAATGAGTTCAAACACATTTTGATGCATTACATCCGTCTGGGACAAACAGAGTAGGACAGCATTTGGGAAATAATGACAAATAAGAATGTAGCATCACTTTATGGGTTTAAAGAAATTCTAGGACTAACTATAAATACACATGATATAAACTAATGGTCTCTAAAAATACTTAATTCTCTTCAAGTTTACATAGTATTGCTATTCTGTTATAGTATCTATAAAATGACCTTGATGTAGTAACTAGCAGTACCATTCTCAATTAAACGTATTATTATTATTAACCAAAGGAGGACATTGTAGGCACAAACTAAACTTGCACAGTGATGCCTAAGTTGGATCATTCAAAAGTAAATTATGATGAACTGGATTAGACCGTGCCAGACTGAAACTCGGAGTAAAGCCTATTTGATTAAGCTCATTCAAGTTTTACCGCATTAAAACGGTTGCTCAAGAGAAACACTGCAGTACTAATTAGTATTATGCCAGTTTGATGAGACATGCCTTGTGTCCTCATAATTTATGGGGTCATACTTAAAGGGGTCTTTTCACATTCAAGGTTTGCCATGGGTTTGCTGTGAGGGTTGGGTTTATTAGTAGGGGAAGGATAAGGCCATATAAGCGGAATCACAATATTTACAGTATAAAATACATTACACATATGGAGATAAACCACATGAACAAATGTGTGTGTGTGTGTGTGTGTGTGTGTGTGTGTGTGTGTGTGTGTGTGTGTGTGTGTGTGTGTGTGTGCTAAGAATAGAGGCGAGAAGTACTGTATGTAATGATTATCCAACAGCTGAGTCTGACGTAATTTTGATTCTGGGAAAGTGCATGTACATGGGCATGATTATCAGTCAGATTAAAACTGTGTCCTGACCTCACAATGTGGACAGATAAACATCAAATTACTTTAGCCAACTACACAACCGAGGTCTGTCTCTACAAGTAGAGTGATACAAAATATGTTTAGATATACAGGTGCTGGTCATATAATTATAATATCAAAAAACTTATATAATGTATACATTCATTCCACAGAGACTGATATATTTTCAAGTCTTTATTTCTTTTAATTTTAACTAATGAAAACTTATTATATGACCAGCACCTGTACAGTAACATCCAATCCCAATATTCAAATCCCAAACATATTCAAAGTGTGTTCACATCAATATGTCAAAAATTGTTAACTGTTAAAATTGGACTGTTAAAAATGATATTTACCTGGTGAAACCCTAAGTAATCCTGAATGGTGTGAGAACAGTAGAAAATGATCCCCTCGGCTGTGACCACCAACACAAAGCCATTGAGAGCCTGTGAAAACAAACAAGCAGTGTTCAGAAATTAAACTATTAATTTACTAGTTATTATATTGTAGATGGAAATCTTTCTCTTTTTAATGAACAGTGTTTATTCTCTCAAATTTTTGGATTAAAAATGCTAAAATGGTTATATATAGAGTGCTCTTTACTGTGTTTATGCATTTTCTGGTAAAACAGGAGGCTTGGGAGAGTCATAAAAAAAGCTATTTTCTTTGAGAAATGTTCAAAAGGGACAATTATAAAGCGATACAAAAGAAAAATGATTTTTAAAATGCATAACACAGAGGTAAAAAGAACACCTGACTTCGATTTCGACCTGAATGATGATTATCCCACTTGTTCTGAGATCATTTGCCAAGTAATAGATAAGTTAAAGCTAGCTTTGCTTTTTTTGCAATGGAATATTTAAACGAATTTTTGTCAGGTATTACATGTTAGATTTGCCTTCTTTAAAGGAGTCATAGGCAGATGGAGAGAAAGCCCATCGAGAGATCTTTTATGTGCCTGTAAATGACTCGGTCATATCTAATAGCTCATAGTAACATGTTAGCTACCTCTTTGCAAATATAAATACATATTGCACATACTGAACTGTTTATTTAAAAATGAATTCTAGTTGTGGGTTACACGGTGGGTTAGTGGTTAGCGCTGTCGCCTCACAGCAAGGTCACTGGTTTGAGTCCCGGCTTGGTCAGTTGGCATTTCTGTGTGAAGTTTGCATGTTCTCCCCGTGTTCACGTGGGTTTCCTCCGGGTGCTCCGGTTTCCCCACAGTCCGAAGACATGCGGTATAGGTAAATCGAATAATGTGTGAATGAGTGTGTATGGATGTTTCCCAGTACTGGGTTGCAGCTGGAAGGACATCCGCTGTGTAAAACATATGCTGGATAAGTTGGTGGTTCATTCCACTGTGGCGACAACTGATGAATAAAGGGACTAAGCTGAGGGAAAATGAATGAATGAATGATTTCTAGTTGTCTAGTAACAATTAACCATGTCAGATAAAAGCCAAAAAAGAAAAGAAAAGAAAAGAAAAGAAAGAAAACGCTAGAAGGCATCATAGTAGCAAGTCTCAAAAACGACATCCAGTTTGTTAAGAGTCACTAGATTAGGAAGAAAATGCACTGCGCACTTAAACGTTAAGTTGGCAAAATGTAATGAATAAACAGGAATTATTTGAACAATGACATGATTAAAGAATAACTTCAAAATAAAAGTACCCATAATAAACATTCACTCCAATAAAAAAACAACATTAAAATGCCATTCCAACTAAACCTGCAGCATGATACAAGAATTGTTTGCTATATGTGTGTAGCGTGCGAACAAAAAAAGCACTAAGCTAAACCACCAATACATTATAGACTGCATAGTTAAAGGGTTTGTTCACCCAAAAATGAAAATTCTTTTATTAATTACTCATGTCGTTCAAAACCCCTGAGATCTTTGTTCATCTTTGGAACACAAATTAAGGTATTTTATATGAAATCTGAGAGCTCTCATTGACAGTAAGAGTGCTGACTTCCAGAAAAATCCAGAAAAATACCAAAATACATCCTCAACACAGACCATATGCCTTCAGTGGTTTAATCAGAATATTATCAAGCTATGAGAATATTTTTGTGTGCATGTAAAACAACAAAAAAAGAATTTTCAACAGTTCCTTCTCCTCCAGTGTAGGGTTAGTTACTTAAAAAGTAATTAATTACATAATTTAAATTGTATTTAAACATTTTATAACTACTATGTCTGAAAAGTAATCTCAACGCATAGACAACAGAAATTAACTTAATTCTGTCAATTTAAATCAAACAGGACATTTTTTAGCATTATTAAAAACATAACACTTAAAGAATAATAAACATTTTATGCATCAAAACCCAAAACATTTAAAAGCAAATGACTTTTTGCTTATATTTCATAAATACCATATATTGATATAAATTACTCAATTTATTGCTCCCTAAGGGGCTGTTTAGTGCTTTTTTTTGCGCACACACATTATTTCCAACATGCTCACATTTTCCAGACACATTCATTCATTTTCATTTTGGCTTAGTCCCTTTATTAATCTGGGGTCGCCACAGCGAAATGAACCACCAACTTATCCAGCATATGTTTTACGCAGCGGATGCCCTTCCAGCTGCAACCCATCACTGGGAAACATCCATAAACACTCATTCACACTCATACACTACGGACAATTTAGCCCACCCAATTCACCTATAGCGCATGTCTTTGGACTTGTGGGGGAAACCGGAGCACCCGGAGGAAATCCATGCCAACACGGGGAGAACATGCAAACTCCACACAGAAATGCCAACTGACCCAGCCGAGGCTCGAACCAGCGACCTTCTTGCTGTGAGGCGATCGTGCTACCCACTGCGCCACCGTGAGGCCCATTTTCCAGACACATTTAGTTAAAAACATCTTAACTTTTCAGAATGCCATGAGTGCACCACCAACCATGTGACGAGAACTAACCAATCCGCTTCATACTTTGTATGGAATATACAAGTTTCAGTAATAACTGTAGACTAATTATCTCAAACACAGGGCACCCAAACACTGCAGTGCTGTTTAATTTTCTTCATGAATGAAACTTGTATCAGAGCTACAGCAATGGTTTGTCAGTTCGTCATTCACTGAGAAAACGGTTGATGGTTGTCTAGCAACGACAGACGCCAAGGGAGTGCGAGCGCAAAGCACATTAAAAATGGTGAAGGAAACGTCGAGCCTCGCAATATGTGAAGCATGTTCAATCGTCTTGATAAAAAAAATTATTATTCTGCAAAATATATGTGTATACCAAAAAAAACCCCAATAACTCCTCTGCTTCTCTGAATTGATTTATATAGAACTGTGAATTTATGTACAGTATTTAAGGCAAGTACATTATAAGTAACTAATTAAATTGCTTAAAAATTAAAAAGTAATCCCTTACTTTACTTTTTCAGGAGAAAAGTAATCTAATTACAGTAACTAGTTACTTTGTAACTTATTACACCAAAAACTGCTCTTGAAATGTATATTTTTGATATATTTCTGGACTTTGAACGAGCTGGGACTGTTGCTGTCTATGAAGAATAAGAGAGCTCTCAGTTTTCATCAAGTGTTCTGAAGACGAATGGAGGTCTCAGGAACTCAGGACGACATGAGGGTGAGCAATTAATAACATACTTTTCATTTTTGTGTGAACTAACCCTTTAAATTGGATCCAAAATTCAACAAAAATAAATCAGTAATTACTCTACATTTATTTATTTTTTAATTTTTTATTTTTACATTTTATGGAATAATCTAAACACAAATGCTCGATAAAAGCTGGGAAAGAAAGTAAATGCTATCCATTTCATGCTGTCATTAAATACTGATGGTGAGAATGCACTCTTGTGCGGTGTGTTTTTGCAGAGAGGGGATTTTAAAGCTCTTCACCATCTGGTGGCTCTAAGTGTAGATCTGCGATTATACTAATCTGAGGCATCCACAGACCACACAAAAACAACCGTTTATGACTATATTGTAGAATCACTGCACAAATCCACCATCGATAAAACCCTAGAGCACCGACTGTGACCTGATAATCATGGTTAGTCTGTGTGTGTGGACATTCGAGGGCCTGACTTTCAAAATATTAATATTACATGCTGACATCAAGAAGAAAGAAATACAACCATAAATAACTAAAGACTGTAGAAAGTGGCTCTTTTAATAACATTAATAATAAGAAAACAAACACAGATTCACAGAAGGATCCCTAAGAGCAACAATGCGAATCTTCTGGGGCGTAAATAAAGGCTCTCTTGAAATCCTATCAATGTTTTATTTAGGTTGTACTTATGTTTGTGTTGCAAACACAGCGATCTAGAACAGCTTTCTAAATGCAAACTGAATCCTGATATGCAACAACAAGCAATAAATCACTAAATCCATATTCCACATTAATCTGTGATCATCTTTTGCTAGATACTGTAATATGCACAGAATAATGTCCGTCAGTTTAATAACACACAGCAATATAAGCCACTGGATTCGGTGTGTTTTAGTGACTCGGGCGCCAGTTTTACTCTAATATCTTCCATCGTCCCTCTCATTTGCCGGAACATCTGCACTGTATGCCAACAAGCAGATGCACACTCATTCATACATGCACACCTGGTCCAAACACACTCAGAAAACACGGGCGAGTAGCAGCGCTCAGTATAAATATTTCGGCTTGTTGGTCGGCAGAACAGCCCACACGGGGCTCTCGCGGGGCAGGAGGGGGACGGGCAGCAGTCAGGAAACATTACTATCAAATATGTACCACTGCATCATTCACACTCCAACACACACACACACACACACACACACACACACACACACACACACACACACACACACACACACACACACACACACACA